>RCUC01132425.1:0-10327 GCA_003697995.1 Taxidea taxus jeffersonii | reverse complement strand
GGGGGGGGGGGGGGGGGGGCGGTAATTGTGATTGGTAGAGAGCGTATGAGTGCCTAACAGCCAGTGAGTGAAAGGTTTAAGGAAGAGCTCTATTTGGGGGGAGGCAGTGGGTGAAGGTGGGGGGTGGCGGGCGGCTGAGAACATTCCGGATGAGACTGGCTCGTTCTCTGACTGAGACACGTGAGGTTCGTCCAAATGCTTCATTATGGCAATGCAGCATTAGTCTTCCATAGCACATCTCTCCCCGTCTGAAGAGGAGAAACAAAAGCATTTGATGAACTGTGATGCCTTCACACCAGGGTTGGAGGCTCTGTGTGTGTGTGTGTGTGTGTGTGTGTGTAAACCTTTCGTGAGGAATTGGGATTAAAATCTCTAAGAAAATATAGCAGGAGAAGCGACGTGTAGTATTTATTTTCCCAATGGAAGTGTAAACAGTGGTGGGAGAAGATGAACATATTTGGAGAACAAATTGACCCAACCCAATTCTACGCTCCCAGAGACGCCTGCCTCACAAGAAAGGGCAAAAGCTGATGGGCTTCACCGCATACGTGGTGGGTGTGTCCCATATCAATGTCCCCCCCCCCCCCCCCCACCCCGATGGCCATCCCCAGCTCATCACCAAGCACACCGTCCGAGGGAGCCCATCAGCTCCCAGAGACCGGTAAGGACCTTATAAAGTTCACACGCCCGTTCAAAGGGTGTAGTGTCTTTTTTGTGGGTGTCTGAGATGACAGAGTCCCCAGCTTATGTCTGTTTCCTGCCTTTGTGGGTTGGAATCACTAGCTCGTAGGTCCGATCTAGCCATCTCGGCCCCGTGGCCACACTCTGAATCCAGGAGCAACAGCTCACGGCGTCGCTCATGGTGACCCGCCCCGAATTCCCCCTCTGACCCCCAGTGTCTCATCCGGGGCTGACACCAAAGACCCACACGACGGCCTTATTGGAATTAAGGATGCTACCGTGGGCCACTCGGAAGGACCCTCCTGTTTGCTCAACACCAGCCTCCCCCTCTCCGGCCAGCTTGGGTCTGAGCCGCACATCTAAAATTAAATTATGCTTAGGATAATATTGTCTTGAGCTCACAGTTGCTGACATAGATATTGACAAAGCCTTAGCCAGTATTTTAATAAGAAAACAAAACGCAGGAAAAGGCGCCAGAGTTTCCGAGAGCGGATCATTAAGGGGCCAGAGGCTGGCATCACAAGCCGTCCTACAACTGAAACTTCTTTTGACATCTAGTTATGTCGAAATGTGACTGATCACCTAGGGGTTGGAGCTCCTGAGAGGGAAAAGTTCACTGACAGCCGCACGCGAAGCAGTTCTTAAATGAGAATCAAGAGAAAGTAGCATCCGGGCGTCCTGACACCCAGCAGCTGCTACCTGGATCCGTCTAACTAAGGCAGGCCTGTTCTGGTGAGTTCTATCAGCATCTGCACGCTTCTGTCTCATTATCACACATCTGCCCAACTTTATTCCAGTGATGCCGCCTCTCATCTGACAGCTCAGGCGTTGTCAGGGCCGGGATATTATGGGAGCAGGGTACCGCGGGCTCAACGTGTTCACTTTTATTTCCTAAAGACTGGTGTGCGGTGTGACAGTACCACGCGGCGGAGGTGAAGGAGATAATTAATATATTGGACAGTTCCTAAACAAAGCTGAGGCATGGCTTTCTGGTGAAGCCACCGTTGCTCTGCTCCAGTGGGTTGTTTGGGGGGCTCGTGAGGGGGGGACACGCCAGGAGATCAAAGCCCGTGTAGACCTCAGCTCTTCGCCCGCCTGGTCCCCTCCCCCAGCAGAGAGCCACATGCCAAAGATGGGCTGAACTTGACACTTCGAATTTAAAAAACAAAACCAAAAAGCCACACTTCCATGTTGATCAACCTAACGCCCATCGGTATCCTGGCTTGGGGATTTTGTGCGGGAACACAGCATCCCAGCTGTGTCTGAGGCTTCCAAACGGACCTCCCGCGCATGGAGGGGAGAGCGGGAGCCCCGGCTCGCTGTGTTTGCCACCATTAGAACGACAGGCAAGGGTGGCCACGTTTGTGTAGAACAACAGCCTCACGTGGCTACCTTGAAACCCGAAATCGATCCACTGCACCTGCCATCCCGTAACCTGGCGGGGAGGGGGGGGGGTGTTCCGAGCCCACCAACATGTCAGACAGAAGGACTTTGGGGTTCTTTGCTCACTTCCAGCTGCCAAAGGAACTGGTTCCCCACCACCTTTTAGGGAAAATGCTACCCCTTGCCTGCTGGGGATTTCCTTGGGGAAAAGGAAGGCCCTTCAGTGTCTGGGCCATCTCGGGTTCTGATGGGCTTTGAGCCCTCCTGAGTCCGGTTCTAGAGGAAGACCGAGGTTCCCCGGCATGGGCACGATACAGGATAAAACATGGTCCCTCTGAAAGGGGGGGAAACCCAGCCCCCCCGCTTCCCAGACCCTGTGAACATCGTGGAAACAATGGAAATTGGCAGAGAGGACGAGAGGTGCCCACTGAGACTCAAACCCCAAGGGACCCCAAAAGGAGCCTAAAACAGCATCCCCAACAAGCCCCAGCCAGCTTGAGAAGCCGGTGTGTGCAGTTCCATGAGCCACATAGGAAAGCCATTTAGGAAACTCCTGGCTTCCCTCCCGGCGCTCATGGCTTTCATCCCTCTGATATTTCTTTGTTCTCCTGCTCGCTGAGGGTTTGTACGGGTTAATGGAAAAATTACTGCTATTTTGCAACAATGCAATCAAAGTCAGTTCAGCAAACCCTGATAAAGTGAGAATAGCCTATTCAGAATGAGCTGACGGGCTTGAACTCACAATTGCAAAGTTTGAATACAAAATAAGATATTCCCTTTTTTTAGAAAAAAAAAAAAAGACAGAATCCGTTGTCATTCATGCTAAAAAGGCATTACAGACTGTCGACACTGTACAGAAAAATAGGAGATGTTGACCTTTTTATTATAGACTTTTCTCTACTGTTGCCCTTCTTTCAACTGCACATCCCCCCCCCGCTCCCCCCGCCCCCCCGCCCCCCTCTGCACTCACACACACTCTTTTCAGCTGTGTGTTATCTCAAATAATTACCCTCGCTTCTGGCTGTCCCTGGTGACTTCTGCTGCTAAAAAAGCTACTCATTGTCGGAGACTGAAGAGGGATTTCAAACCTGCTTCTTGTGGCCGGGCAACGGTTCCTAATTAACCACTCAGGTATTGAGGAAGCTCCCAGCCCAGCTCGCTTCCATATGGCTGGAACATGTCCGCAGTGATAATCACGGAAGGAAATATTGTATCAAAAAAGAGCTCACACCACCGAAAGCTTGTGCAAATTATTTTTAATGATTCTTCTCTGGTGAGTCGGCTTATTTGTTACTTCAAGCAGAGGGAGAGAGAGAGAGAGAGAGAGGAAAGCATTTGTCCTTGACCCAGATCCTCATGGCACAGAGCCCCCCTCTGTGCCCCCTACCCCCTAAATCTGATCCCAGGTGCTGGACAGAAAGAGGGTACCCCCAAAGTAGCAGAGCCCTGCCAGGTGCCCTCAAATGCTTTTCTCACTCTGATTTTTCCGGGAGCTTTTGTTTCTGTTGGGTGCCTCACTCTTCTCGAACACGCTCACAAGCACACACACTGAATTCACAGGGTTTCCAACCAGTGAGTGATTTTAAATAACTCAAGGACTGAGCTGTTTGGCAGTACTTCACATATTCCTGCCTCCCGTATTTCTTGCTTTAAATAATCCTGCGGGGTGTGTGTGTGTGTGCGTGTGTGTGTGTGTTGGGGGGGGGGGGTGATGGCCAGGAGTGAAGGCGGCGAAGTTTATAGATCTAATTAAAAATGAAGTTGTGTTTGCATTTTAAAAACCACCTATCCGCCAGCGTACTGTGTCAGTAGACATTATGTACGATTTTACTTTGCGACAGAAACCATTACATTTAAAAATTCATTACAGCAAGGTTAGTTAGACATATGATGGATGCAGCTTTAATCCTGCCATATATTATTACAGTTAAAATGTAAATGATGAAAAATATTTTGTGCTTATCAGCATTTATGTGGAAATGTGTTTTACAGTGATATATGGCGTTATATTTCTATTATTGTGATGGAAAGAAAGCAATACAAAAAGATGAAGTGTTTATTAAAACATGGTTACTTGTGATAACATATGCCTGTTGTACATGACTTTAAACACATTCACTGAGGGCATTTGTCCAAAACAACTGTGAAGTGTATTTGCCGTGCAAATCGGGCTAAGTTTTTTCTTCTGATTACAGCTTTTTTTAATAGACCAATATTAATTCAAACTCATGAAGAATGCTGTGAGGTTGGCAGCTCTGTTTTCTTTCTGACGTGGTTAAAAATGCGCGCGTGTGTGTGCGTGCGTGTGTTTAGAGACACAGTTGACGGCTATAAAAAGAAGGCTGGCGTGTTTATTTTGTGCAATCATTCCGAGGAAAACGGGCCGCCCAATTGAATGATGTTTCCAAAGTGATGTCATCGAGGGCACAATAAAGCCCTATTACAGTTGTAATGAACACAATGGAAAAGTGGTATCAAGCGTCACTTTCCAATCAGGTGAGCATTTAAAAAAAAAAAATAATGAGGCCACGCTGGGTCCACTCGTGGTTCTGCTGGGGCGGCGGAATATTTTAGCTGTGGTCGTGGAGGAATCAGTGAAGCAGGAGCCCTGCAAATCTCAGATACTGCACTGGACGGGACAGTTACCCCTTAGCTCTCCTTTTGCCAAGTTCAATCACAATGTGGTTCCTGCCTCCGGCCCCCTTCCCCTGTTTTCACCAGTCCCAGAACAATAGTCCATCCAACTACAAAATGAAATAGAACACAAAAAGAAAATAAACCCTCATCAGCAACCACAAAAAAAAAAAAAAAAAAAGGAAAAGAAAATTTATTACTAAATCCTATTTAAAGAAAAGGAACAAAAGACAAAAGGCCTTCTTCCTATAGACATTCTCTGCTGTAGCTCTCGTCATTCAGGACAAAATGGTTACAGTTTTGCCCAACTGTCTTTCAGCCCATAACCATCAGAGTAGGAAGACAGAAACAAATGTTTCCCGGGTACTGGGAAGTGATGTCCCGCCAATGTCCAAGCCACCTGATTCACTATATATATTGGAACTCTTTCTCCCACCTCCCGTGGATGACAGATCTTGTAATAGATTTGAAATCGAACAGGCTTGAAAATCAGTTCCAAGTTCCCCTTCTTTCATTCTGTGTCCCAACCTTTGCAAGGGGGAAAAGGGGAGGGTGACCAAGACTTTGTGCAAATTTGCATCAGGTCTCCCCCTACCTACTCATGCTCCTTTTTCTTCTCCTAACAGCTGCTTGTAGGAGGATGTCATTGTGTACATTAGTACTGTAAAGTTTCGCACCCTTCGAGGCTACCTTTGGTACAGGAAGCAAGGAACAGGCGAGCCAAGGATAATACAGGCTTGCTATTTCCTATCTCAGCTCTTTCCCTAACGCTGCTCCCCGGCTGCTCAGAGTTGTTATCTTTAGGAAGTCCAAGGTGGGGGAGAGGGAGGGCTTATCTGGCTCCCATCCGAGCTGGAGACATGAAACTCCTCTCGGCACACCTTGGGAACATTGTCACACAGGGGTCACATCCGCTCGGATTTGACGCCGGTGACTGAACGGGGGCCTGTGACCTACACGGATCTTCACCTCTCTTTGTTTCTTGCATACAACTGACTCAGCTGATTTCCTTCAAAGTGCAGGTTATAGGACTGGCAAGTATGTCTTCCCATTCCATCAGGAAAGGGAAGAGCCTCCTGCACCCTCTACAAAACACTGCCTCTCTCTGTCTCTCGTTCATTTCTTTCTCTTTTCTTTAAAATGTTTAGTTTCTCTTAAAGAACCCCCCCAACCCCCCCTCACTCACCAACACACACCTTTCTGAAGGAAACACGGGCTCTCAAAACTCGCCCTTGGGTCCATTTTTCCAGCCTCGAGAATTTTCCCAAGCCGGGATCCCAGAAGCTGTGGAGTGACCCGAGTTTCCCTATTAAATGTATTTATTTCTCAGAGCTGAAGCATATTTGCTGAAAGCTGGATTATCACTTGGTAGACCACCAGCAGCTGTTGAAAACCGGGACATAAAAGCTTGTTTATGTCTTTAATGGCCTACTTAATGATGGAGCAAGTATGTTATTCATAATAAAATGCCAAGAAATAATCTTAATACCCCAATGCATGGCGCTAGTGAATTAAGAAACATCTGCTATGTCATAAAAGAACATTTTATTTGGGTCTACATTAAAAACACGATTCCGTGGAGTTCTACTGATTTATATTGTACACAACAAATTATGATGTCTTGAAGTAATTACACTTTACAATTAAACCTACAAGGGCCACTCCTGGGGGAAAGAAAAATCTTAACCAGTCTTCATCATTCTAGATCATTTAAGCACAGACTGTGGCCGTGCCTCAATATAGTTCACCGAAGCCATGCTTAAAATCTTTCTCAGTGTTTGAGACTCCCTCGGAAGGTAACTAAGCTGAACGACGCTCCAGAAGTGACCTTTGCAGAAGAAAATGTACTCAGATTCTAGCGGAAAAGTGTACAAAATAGGGCCTCTCCACCTGTCTCTTACCTGACTCTGACCCAGAAGGTTATTTTAATGTCACTTGAGGGAGGAAGATCCAGAACCTGGACCTGGCTGGGAATGGAGAGGACGGATCTCACCCCCACAGGCTTAGGACTCCTGTGATGGGTCAGGGGAGGGGGAGTGGCGGCGGGGGAGGTACACTCCCAGAGGGACCAATGCCAAGAGTCTGGGACAGGGTGGCCCTAGAGATGTCCCCGAAAGGGGAAAGGTGCTGAAGGCACAGGGTGTGACCAGCCCAGTCCCAGCCCTTGCCCTCTCTACTCCAGATGGCGTCTGTCTTCAACACACCCGCTATCACACCAGGAAACTGTGTGTCACCACCTCCATGCCAACACCACTCATGATTCTAGGGACATGTCTATTGCTTCCTGGAGCTGGGTCCTCAGAAAGGCAAACGTAGCAAGAGGAGAAAGACGAGTTATTTTAAAAGCTGGCTGTAGGGCAAGCTGGTTGTCCGAGGGCAGTGACTCCTGACCCGGGCTGCTTTGGGGAATGACCTGGGCCAATGGACAGAATACCTGTACCAGACTCTACCCCCAGGAATTCTGATCTCATTGGTCTGCAGTGTCCATTCACCTGCCCCCAACCCCACACACGCACTGCTGTTTTTTATAAGCTCCCCAGATGATTCTCCTGTGCAGTCAGGGTTGAAAACTGCCCTTGGGAGATTAGATTTTTTTGTTTTGTTTGATTTTTTTTTTTTTTTTTAAAGATGGGTGGCTCTTGTGTTAGGCAGACACCACCAAGAGTTTTTTGGCTTTAGACAGTGAGGCTGCCTGCTGTGGGTGGGAATCGTAAATGTCAGATGGTCTGTCACTCTGGAAAACAAGAGGGTGGATCCTCCAAAAATTAAGCCGAATTACCACACGATCCAGGAATTCTACTTTGAGGCACAGGCATACCTCGGAGACACTGCAGCTTGCGTTCCAGACCACTGCAATAACACCAGTGAGATGAGAGTTCTGGGTTCCCAGTGCGTCTAAAAATGTCTAGAGGCGCCTGGGTGGCTCAGTCGGTTAAGCGTCTGCCTTCGGCTCAGGTCATGATCCCAGGGTCCTGGGATCGAGCCCCGCATCCGGCTCCCTGCTGAGTGGGAAGCCTGCTTCTCCCTCCCCGACTCCCTCTGCTTGTGCTCCCTTTCTCACTGCATCTCTCTCTGTCCAATACATAAATAAAATTTTTGAAAAAGAAAATTTTAAAATTTTAAAAATAAAAAAAAAATTGTGCTTATGCTCTGCTGTAGTCCATTAAGATTGCAAGAGCACTATTCCTTAAAAATGTATGTATTCTAATTTAAAACTATTTTGTTACTTAAAAACGTTAACCATCTTTGGAGATTTCAGAGTCTTAATCTTTTTTGCGGGGGGAGGGTCTTGCTTGGATGTGGATGGCTGCCGACTGATCAGGGTGGTGATTCCTGAAGGCTGGGGTGGCTGGGGCAATGACGTTTACAGCACGGATTGGCCCTTCCTTTCACAAATGATGTCTCAGCCGCATGTGATGCTGTTTGGTAGTATTTTACCCGCAGCAGAACTTCTTTCAGAATTGGAGTCTGTCCTCTCGAACCCTGCCTCTGCTTCTTCAGCTAAGTTCATGCAATGTTCTGAATCCTCTGCATCATTCCAACAGTCTTCACAGCATCTTCACCAGGAACAGAGTCCATCCCAAGAAACTACAGTCTGGGGGCCCCTGGGTGGCTCAGTCAACTAAGTGTCCGGCTATCGATTTTGGCTCAGGTCATGATCCGGGGTGATGAGATGGAGCCCTGTGTCTGGCTCCCCATTCAGTGTGGAGTCTACTTGAGATTCCCTCCCTCTGCCCCCCTCTACAACCTCACTCTAAAATAATTTTTTTTGGGGGGACTCCTGGGTGGCTCAGTTGGTTAAGCGGCTGCCTTCAGCTCAGGTCATGATCCCAGCGTCCTGGGATCGAGTCCCACATTGGGCTCCTTGCTCGGCAGGGAGCCTGCTTCTCCCTCTGCCTCTGCCTGCCTCTCTGTCTGCCTGTGCTCGCTCTCTCTCTCTCCCTCTCTAATAAATAAATAAAATCTTAAAAAAAAAATTTTTTTTTTAAGAAACTACTTTCTTTGCTCATCCATAAGCAACTTCTCCTCCACGGAGACTGTATCACGAGAGGGCAGACTTTCGGTCCCATTTCTGGGCTCCGCTTCTCATTCTGCTTCTCTTGATGCTTCTGCAGTGACTTCCTCTAAGGAAGTCGTGAATTTATTTAAAACAAACAAACAAACAAAACACACAAAACACCATCTCTGCAAAGCACAGGAAAACAAAGCACTCCCACGTGTCCCCGAAAGAATGGGTCCTTCTCAGGATCCTGAAAGGGTCCTCGCACACCCACGTTCATCCCATTATTCACAGAAGCCAACAATGCAAGCAACCCACGTGCCCTTCCTTGCATGAACAGATGAACAAATGTGGTATGCCCATTCGATGGAATAAAATTCAGCCTTAAAAAGGAGGGAAAATCTGACACCAGCTCCGAAATGGATGAACCTTGAGCACATTGTGCTGAGTGAAAAAAGTCAGGAACAAAAAGACAATGACTGTGTGCCTGCACTCATCTGAGGTACCTAGGAGAGCTAAATGCACAGCTATAGGAAGTAGCATGGTGGCTGCCAAGGGCTGGCGGGGGCAAGAATGGGGAGCTGGTGTTTCATGGGGACAGTTTTGGTGTGGAAAGATGAAAACATTCTGGGGCTGGATGGTGACAGTTGCACAACCATATAACCTAATACCTCTGACCTATATACTTAGCTACTGGTGAAGATGGTGAATTTTGTATGCATTTTACCACAATTTTTTAAAAATTTAAAAAATCATTAAAGCAAAGCTACACCAGATGCCCTGCTTAGTAAATTGTCAGAAGTAAGTAACACACACTTCAGCCTCTGCAAAGGGCTAGGTGGTAAATAATTCGGGCTTTGTGGGCCCAAAGGTCTCCATCTTAAATGCTCAGCTCCTTCCCAGAAGCACAAAAGTAGCTAATGACAGTATGCAGGTGAATGAGTGTGGCTGGATTCCAGAAAGACTTTATTTATGGACACTGCGATGCGAATTCCACATCATTTTCACACTGAAAATTATTCTTCTGTGATTTTTTCCCAGTCATCTAAAAATGGAAAAAACGTTCTGAAGTTGACAGATCACACGCACACACACAAAAACAGGCAGTGGGCTAGATTTGCCCGCAGCCCATGGTTTGCCCACCACTGGTTTAGAGGCTAGTCCTGGACCCAACATGCTGGAAACCTCCCTTCCACACCAGGCAAGCCCATTTTCAGGACTACTCAGATTTGGTCTCTGAGGGTGACCAGGCCTCTGTGTGCCCAGCCCTGGGCTGAGTATGCAGAGTGTGGGCAGAGGCAGAATGTGAGCTCCACATGCCTGAGTGAGAGGCCCCTCCTGAGGTGCAAGGCACCTGGGGTAGGGAGAGAAGGAAAGTGAGTTGCGAGCCTAACACTGAGGAGTTAAGAATCCAGAACCCAGAGCTAAGCCTTCTGAGATGGTTGTGAAGTTCTCTTTGGCCAGTAGATGGATAGAACAATGTTCTATCAATGTTCTGTTCTGTAGACTACTTAAATCCTTTAAACCCCTAGACTTCTGATACACGGGCCTCCCTTGGTATCTCTTGCTTACACATGTTAAGAATGGGTTATTCAGAGACTTGCAGTAGGGGCTGCATCTCACAGCAAA
>RCUC01132424.1:0-37148 GCA_003697995.1 Taxidea taxus jeffersonii | reverse complement strand
GACAGAGAGAAATATATGTCACACAGACCAAGGAATGAACAAACACACGGTTATATGAAATAGGTGGAGCATTTAAGAATATAAAGTAGTGGGGCACCTGGGTGGCTCAGTGGGTTAAAGCCTCTGCCTTCGGCTCAGGTCATGATCCCAGGGTCCTGGGATCCAGCCCCATATCGGGCCCTCTGCTCGGTGGGGAGCCTGCTTCCTCCTCTCTCTCTGCCTGCCGCTCTGCCTACTTGTGATCTCTGTCTGTCAAATAAATAAACAAAATCTTAAAAAAAAAAAAGAATATAAAGTAGTTTACTGTCACCCAAGTCTATGGAGCATGGCTTCCCATGTCAAGCCCCAGAAACAGGTTAGATGATGGAATTCGGGTGGTTATTTTCTTCCGCATGTTTTCTTGTAATTTTCCATTTTTTACAATGATCACGTGTTTTATTTATAACTTAAAATTTAAAAAAAATCTTTAATAACTAAAAATTCTGGCCCGCCGTACATTGTTCCCTGTTTGGAGCATTCATATATTGCCAGCTTTGTGCTAGCTTTATGACAGGGAGGCGCCGGGGTTTTTTCTTCCTTTGTGTCACCACAAAACCTATTACAGAAATGAATCCTTATAGATAGTGAAAAAGACATGCTCAGGGATTGGCTAAAACAATGTCACTGTAGGAGATTTGGGTGCCAACATATGAGCAGCTACCTTTTCCTCATTACACATTTCTCCGTAAACTCTATATCAGTTCCAGGCGCGTAAGTCACTCCATCAGGCCAGTACACTGACATGCAAGAATTCATCCCAGGTACGCGTGTCAGCCTGACTCTCCGCATCTCCAGGTCTGAAGCTCGCCTGGGAACGCCCCCTCCCCGCCCCGTCGCTTGTTGTGTTGTCATCACGTGGCCGGAGCAGGCCCTGACGTCAGGGGTGGGGGAGGGATTGCGCAGGCGCAGAAAAGGGGGCGGGGGACTCGGCTTGTTGTGTTGCTGCCGGAGAACCAGAGACGGTCCTGCTGCGGCCACAAGCCCTTCCAGCCACCTGACAATGTCGTCTCATTTAGTAGAGCAGCCGCCGCCCCCGCACAACAACAACAACAACTGCGAGGAAGGTGAACAGCCTTTGCCCCCGCCAGCCGGCCTCAATAGTGAGTGCTGGGCGGGTGGGCTCGGCGAAAAGGGTGGGTTGGGGGGGCGGGGGAGGAGCTGCTCCGGCTACCGCCGCCAGCTCTGCGCGGGGGGCGGGAGGAGAGGGCAGTCCATTGGCCAAGACTGAGGATGTGCGGGTGACTGACAGCTCCCGTCACCTGTCAGGAGGAGTGGCTCCTGTCTTCCTCTGGTCCGTCTCCCCTCCCTCCTGGGGTCTCGGTCGGAGGGCTGCCTGGGCTTGCAGTTAGGGAGGGCAGGTAGGTGGGAGGAGAAGGGGGCGAGCCGATCCCACGCTAGGTGGGCCCCGTAGCGTAGCCAATCGGGACGCTGGGGGGCGGGGCCTTGGGGGCTCGGGGAGCGAGGTGGGCGGAGCGGGCGGTGGAGGGGACGTGGGCAGGGATGGGGACGTGCAGCTGGGACGCCGGGGGATGGACGCGGGCCGCGGGCCGCGGGCCGAGGGGAGGAGGCGGCGGGAGGACGCGCGGGCGGTCAGGTGTGCGGCGAGGCTCGCGCCTGGCCCGGCTGACCTCACCTCTCTGGGTCGGCCCGCCCTTAGGGCTCGGAATGTGAGCCCTCCAGTTCCCTTCCTTTGTTACCACAGGCAGGTCAGGAAAATCATTTGGTTATTTAGTGGTTACTTGTTTCACATTGGGGGTGGGGGGTGAGGAGGCTGTGCTACTTTTTTTCGTGTTTTGTTTTAATTTTTTTTATGAGAGTTGGCCCAAGTGAGTTTTTTGGTTTTGGTTTTGAAACGATGGGGTGTGTACCCTGAAAACCTTTTGTGAACAGCCTCTTCTTGAACCATGCAAGGTTGCATAAATTATGGAATCTGGGGCAGTAAATGTTCAGAAACGGAATTAAAACCGCACTGATACAGTCGGGCGCTTGGAAGTTAATGTGCAATATTTGAGTTACGACCAGCTACAATTGCTTATCATAGCATTCTGGTGCTCAGACATCTTGTCCTAAGGTTTTTCCCAGTTGTCTTGAAAGCTCAGTTTTCTTGGAAAGATCGTTGCCCAACCTTTCTGTAATTGATCTCACGAAAGGGACAGTTGGGACAGTTAGCATATGGCCAGATGAAATCGTTTAAAAATCATTTGGATGCTTAAATGACATTCAAAGGCATTGCAATCTCTTTCATAAGAGGGAGGTGTTCCAACGTGGCCTAAAAATTATTTTAGGGAAACGAGTTCCTCCCCACAAGATGGGGATAGAATTTGAATACTTTTAAGATATTTTCATTGCTTATTGCTGCTGTTCCATATTTTGATGGATAAATTTTTCTTAAATGTTGAGTTTTTGAAACTCAGGTGACTTATGTTCTGGGATTTAAGATTTATATGTTATTTCCCAGAGAAAGGATTAATTTATGTGTCTTTAAACATTTTGCTTCATGTATTTAATGTGCACTTAAAACACTGCTGACCATTTTTAGTATACTAATTTAGAAGCATGGAATT
The DNA here is from genome assembly GCA_003697995.1 of Taxidea taxus jeffersonii. Classification (NCBI taxonomy): domain Eukaryota; kingdom Metazoa; phylum Chordata; class Mammalia; order Carnivora; family Mustelidae; genus Taxidea; species Taxidea taxus. The sequence goes on along the minus strand of RCUC01132424.1, from coordinate 34,545 downwards.
TTAGAATGGGAAGACACTTTAGGGCTCACTGTCTGTTATTTACTGGTAAAGAGAGCAAGAGTAAAGTGTGTTGTCCCAAGTTCACAGCAGGCTAGGGCTTAGAGCCCTACTTTCAAATGATCTTGTGTTCCTTTCAGGACAGGTTAGTAGCCCAGAATCCCCTGGTTATGTGTGTTTCCTCTTCTCTCAGTACGTTATTCTACCCAATGTACAGAGGTGACCTGCCTATCTAGCTCTTTTTAGTGTACTATTTCTGGATTGTACTCACCATTTTCCTGCAGTACTCTCAAGTTGGCTGTTTGGTTAGTATGCATACATGATTTCACAGGAGAAAAGGAATTTTAGTTTCCTTTGACCATTTAACAAAAACAAGAACAAATGGGGTTGAGTTGTCTGTGATTGTTTATCTCTGTGTCTGATAGACCTATGAGGTATTTGATGTTTTGGGTCAGTCAGTTGCTGCTATGTTTATTAGCCTTAACAGAAGTGGAACAACACTTTGTGTGTGATATCAAAATGTTGGCTTTGGGAAGTCTGCTAGATAGAAAGTACTTTTTTTGAGTAGGGTGAGCTTTGAAAAGTTACTGAAAACCTTTTAGCTAGTGCCATATTTAATTTCTCCCCTCTTGTCTTTTATTTTGTGTTTTCAGTTCGTTATACAACAGTGGTTTAAACAAAACAAGAAGCCTCACTGATTCCTTCAAGTGATTTTTGGGCACTAGGCAAAACAACTTATTCAGATATCTAATACTACCCAAATTGCTGATAAGTTGAAGTTCTTTGTTGAGTAAAGTTGCATAACTATGAAACACAGGAGATGAACTCATTGTACAGATTATCCGTGGTTTGGGATTTTTCTTCAGTTCAGGGATCAAGACAGTTTTAACAGAAAATTATTGAAATATTTGGAATAATGAAACCTTTCTCTGACTTTTTTTTTTTTAGTTTATCATCGGAAAAGTATTCATTTTCCTTACAAAATCAGTAGATAAATATCTGAACTACTGGCAAAGTTAAAACAACATTTTTCCAGTTTCAGTTTTATTCTTAAGAAAATGAACAAGTTATGTAAGAATATCTGTATACATTTATGCTATATTAGTTGGTAGGTAATATAAGAAAAATCAAGGTAGTAGTGAAATTCTTGTTACTATCTAATGTAGGAAGTACAGCCTTTCTTTTTCTTCTTCTTCTTCTTCTTTTTTTTAAACATCTTCAGCTGTGATGCACTTGCTTCCCCAGTATGGTGAGAAGGCTTTTAAGGCTATGGCATGTGAGACTTCACTGCTTCATGATACTGTTTTGAATACATCCACTTGTGCAAAATGACCAACTTTTTTTTTTTTTTAAGATTTTATTTATTTATTTGACAAACAGAGATCACAAGTAGGCAGAGAGGCAGGCGGGGGGGCGGGCAGGCTCCCCGCTGAACACCCGATGTGGGGCTCCATCCCAGGACCCTGGGATCATGACCTGAGCCAAAGGCAGAGGCTTTAATCCACTGAGCCACCCAGGCGCCCCAACTTTTTTTTTTTTTTTAGAAGAATTTTGGTGACTGTTCTTGGTCTGGATTCCAGCATCCAATACTTTAAATAAAATAAAGGCTTTAAGGAAAGAACATCAGATATAATGAAATATGTTAACCGTGATTAGGATAAGAGTTATACATGGGACCTTGGAAAGTTGTAGAAAAAGATGAAAACTACTCTTCTTCCTTCTCTCCCTCCCTCTACCTCTCAGCTCTCCCACTCTATCCTTCTTCGCAATTACTGGGCCAGCCTTCACAATATACTATATTACAAAATGTAGAAGTGTGAATCTCTTAGGAATTCTCAAACACTTAAACCAAAATATATCTCATGCATTGTGTATGTGTAGAATCTGGCATAAGAGAGGTCTTTTCAGTTTTAAGTAGTCTTTTTTACTATAGTGGAGAGAGCCTGTAGTTTTTAATTTTAAAGCCTGATTATTAGGAAGAGAATTCACTCAGATTTTTTTCTACTTTGTATTGCTTGGGACAGCATAATCCTCATATCTTATCTTGTTTCCTTTCCAAATAGAAGGGGACTTTGTGAGAATTGGTGGAGTTAGAACATCAAGAAATTCTGAGGCTGTAAATCAGGAATGAAGTAGGTAATGAAAGGCATGTGTAGTCCATCTATTGAGAAAGACAAGTTTATTTTTTCCCATCTTAGTCAAAAAATGAAGGTTTTAATAATTTGTGTGCCTAACTTTTTGTGCAATACTGTTTGTGTGCATAGATGATCTGTCTGGAAGAGAATTATTAAGGGGAGTCTACCTTTTTAGGTGTCTTAATGCACATTGTCAAATTATCGTTTATTGAAGGCCTGATTGTAAATAACGTAATATTAGAAACAATTTGGGTAATGGTTAACCTTGACATTTGGATAATGGTTAAAGTATGGTATGAGGTGAGATGCAAAGCAGTTGTTTTGAAGTAAGGTAGTATACATTGACATTGAAAGACATCTATCTGTAAGCTGTTAGGTAAGAAATGCTTCTTACAGGGGCCCCTGGGTGGCTCAGTGGATTAGGCGTCTGACTTTGGCTCTGGTCATGATCTCAGGGTCCTGGGGTCAAGCCCTGCATCAGGCTCTCTCCTTGGTGGGGAGTCTGCTTCTCCTTCTGCCCTTCCCCCTGCTCATGCTGGCTCTCTCTCTCTCTCTCTCTCTCTCTCTCCAATAGATAAAATCTTTAAAAAAAAGAAAAGAAAGAAATGCTTCTTACAGAAAAATATGTATAGTACAGTTCAATTTTTCTGTAGAAACAAAACCAAAAAACAGCACACTGTATTTCATTGAAAAAGCTCTCGAAGTTGACAGAGGAATCTTTGAAAAGTAGCCTTTGGGAATAGGAATGGGAGCTTGGGAGGGAGAGGTATTTTTACTTTATATGTTTATTTTCAAGAAACACATTTTTGCAATAAGAAATTTTTTTAAAAGATACAGAATATAATTATAGTAGTGGCTAACACATAGCATTTTCCATATACTAGTGACCTTCTTTATTTTTCTCCATACTTTATTTATTTCAACCTTCTAACAATCCAATGAGGTAGATATAATTATTATCCCCAGTTTACAGATGATGAAACTGTTAAGGGGTTAAGTAACCTGTCTAGGGTATAACAGCTGTAAGTGTTAGAGTGGGAGTCTGCCTTCACTCTCTGCTCTTAGCCACTATATTAGTATATGCCAGATAAATATTGTCTGCCTTAAGTAGAAATGGCTTCAGTTATGCTGGGTATGAAGCTAGTTACTAAGGTTTTCCAGGTATGTCTTCTCAAGTTCCTCGGTTATGATTGCTCATGCATTTTTAATGCAGAAAGTAGAATTTAGATACTGGTTTGGAAGTCCTTCAAAAAAGTAAGGTCTGGAAAAGCTAATACTGCTACAGCCACTTTTCTCTTTGATCAGCTACTTGAAGTGAACATTAGCTATGTTTAAGGGAGAACTGGCTCCAACAGAGACCCACCATGAACTCCTGGTTCCTTAGTTTTTCTCCTACCAGAGCAGCGCAGGTCTTTTAGTTTTGTTTATTTTACACTTAAGTCTTCTGTACAAGAAGAACGGATTCTGTTGGTTTAAAATAAGTTTGACAATCCTAGAAAACAGTATGAGAAGAAAAAAAAAAATACATACCTCTTTCTTTTTCTCTCTCTTTCTGTTAAAACACTTTGCAGAACTCTAAATTTAGGGATGCTTTGACATATTTCTCCAGAGGCACTTAAAGTATTTAGTTAAATTACCTTTAGTTAGTGTTAAATCTGTTTTAGTTTTGCTAGTTGAACTTGTTAATCCATTTTGAGTTCTGTCTAGTCTGTGTCCATTTTTGTGTATAGAATGAGGTCACAGAGATGTCCTGCAACTGTGTTGTTTGGCAGTATAGTCCCAAAGATTTGGTAGTGGTTATGGGACTGTGACACACACTGGGACTGCCTTAAAGGGAAAGGAAGGAAAGGGTAACTTCATTTTCATTTAACCAGCACTGTTCTAAGTACTTGACATAGCTCTTTTAACTAGTGGATAGCTGAATATCTCCACCTACTGGGTACTTTACCTGTGTCCTGTGTTTAATCCTCAGAGCATCTCTTAGGGATCTGTATTTTTGTTATCTCTGTTTTACAGAGAATACCGGAGCTCAGAAAGACAGGCAAAGACTAAGTGATGGAGTCAGATTTCCACCCAGGTCTGCCTTTGAGCTTTTCCTTCCAGTAAGGATGATGTTGAGTTTACTTTGGATCTAGAATAGTACTCACCTCACTGTGAGTGCATTTTAGGGTTTGAGCCTCTTTTGGTGATGGTTCTGATTTACTGATGGAAGACTCTTCAGCCACAGAAGTCTAATGCTTCTGCTGAGAGTTTGAAGGAACAGCCCTATCAATCTGCTTGGTTATATTTTATAAAATAAAATTTATTATACAAAATGGAAATTCTGCAGTGTTTCTTTTTGTTGTGAATTGGCTGCTGTTACCAATTCTTATTAAAATTAAAGCACTGTAATGTGTTCAGCAAACTCCCTGAGGCAATAAATAAATATTTTCAAGAGCTATCCAGATTACCAGGGCCACATCCCCTTTCCTGTGGCTCCACCCTCTTTGACTGTTGGCCTGAGAAAACCTCAGTGTCTCCTGTACAGATGCGCAGTTTCTCCCCTAAAACCAACAAGGTTTTGTGAAACCCTCGGGAATAGGAAGTGGTGGGAGAGAAGAAAGGACAAATCCACGAGGTATGGTTAATGCATAGGGAGAGGATAGAAAGAGGTGAGGTATAAATGAAAGGAATAAACTAATTTGTGGGGATAGAAAGAAAGCTTTTTTTCAGATTTTTTTAGTATTATCACCAGATTTAATTAGAGCTACGTGCATTAATTTTATGTTGCACATTTGTACACAAATTGAAAATTTTATGATTGGATTTAAGTTCTCTGGGAGCTTCTAATTGTGCTGATTAGGACAGTTGTTAACTTATTTAGATGACGTCTAAGAAGTTTCTAAGCCATAGGTTTATTTCATCTGTGGGGAGGATATAACTAAATAGCTGAAGTAGACTATGGGAAAAAATATGCATAAATATGTTATGTTAGACATATATAATTAAAATATTAAAGATAAGTAGCAATAAAGTAGTCACTTATTTTTTGAAAAGCAATCTTAGAGTTTTCCATAAGTGCTTATCATATATAAACTAAGTTTTAACTAGAGAGAAAATTGGCTAAAAGACGTATTTTCTAAGATACTAGTTGTAGAGTTCCAGCTTCTTCTAAATTGGTTGATTGCATGAGCTACTTCAGGAACAGGAACTATATATATTTTTAGGCTTCTGTTACTCCTTATTTATTTTCTTCAGAATACTCTTGCATTTGCTTTGAGGCGAGACCAAATTCTTATCAGAATTCACCACATTCACATCTGTGTGCACATGACAGAGTTTGGTTCTGCTGTGGTTAACTTAAGCTATCTGACTTGTCCAACAGGTTCCTGGGTGGAGCTACCCATGAACAGCAGCAATGGCAATGATAATGGCAATGGGAAAAATGGGGGGCTAGAACATGTACCATCCTCATCCTCTATCCACAATGGAGACATGGAGAAGATTCTTTTGGATGCACAACACGAATCAGGACAGAGTAGTTCAAGAGCCAGTTCTCACTGTGACAGGTAAGTGAGATCCATACAGATGGGTTACAAGGTTAATTCCCATTAGAAAAAATAATCTGCTTTCATTTTCTTTTTACAAAATACAACTCTTGGTTTATTGCAGCATGTGTATTTAAATCAGATAGCTTATTGACAAATACTTGACTGCCTGGTGTTTTTTCACTAGATTAAATCAATTTCCTTGTTCAGATTGTATCATTTTTTGATGTCTATCAGTTTCAAAGTCAATGCCATAAATGTTACTTATATTATTAAACTTCCTCCCATTTTCCTTTGTGTCCTGTTTAACAGATCACATTCTGCCAGTTACATATCTATCCCCCCTTCTGGACTGTGAGGCTCCAAAAGGCAGGAGTCATGTTTCATCTCCTTTGCACCCTTGACAGTCGTCATCGTGCTGGTGTGCAGTAGACACTCATTAAACGTTTGGGTCCTAGAAACTGCAGGTTGATTCAAGTTATAGTGGTATTTGCATCGTTGGAAACACCAACCAAGGTCTGCAAAGATAGTTAATTTGGAAGGCCATTCTGTTTCTTCAGAGGAACTTCTATTTCATACCTCATTTTTCTACATTTGCCTTTAGAAAAGTAATTCCACTGTTGAAGAGCTGCTTTTGGTGAAAGAGTAAGGATACAGTGATATGAATGAGTAAAATGGAACCGAGCTGTTCATTTATTTTGCAGTGTAAGCTTTGATTTTTTTCTGGAGGGATGGGTGGTATATGTGACACTTTTAGATGGTGACAGCCATGCTGTTAGCATTATGGGCTACTGGATGATCTTCTGGTTGATTAAGAGTTAACTGATATTAGTCACGTAGAAAATGCAGATGCACAAGGCAAAGACTGAGGAAAGACCTAAAAATGTATACTAAAAATAAAAGTGATTATCTCTAAGGGATGGAATTGTGGATATTTTTCTTCTGAATATTTTTGTACTTTGTAAAAATTGTATATGTAGTGTATTTTATTTGTCAGAAAAAGTTTAAAAGGAGTAACAGGAGTTCAGTCATGTTTGAAGTTCCTGCATATCTTATAATCCACTGATGTTACCAAGGTAGCAGAGGACCAGTTTGCTGGCTCTGGCACTCTCTGCGTCCCCGCCACCCTGTCTCATCTCTGCCTTTGTCCCTGTGCTTCTTAGGAGCCTGGGGTGGCTCTTGTTATAAGCAAAAGCAGAGCAGATGGCTCTTTGCTGAGCAGCTTCCCATTGATTCCAGTTGCAGCATCATTCGTCTGTCTTTCAGACTAAAGTTTATATTTATTACATTTATATTATGGGACTTGTAAGGGGTTTCTGAAGTTTTCTGCTTCTTCTGGGCCTGTTTGTAAGACTTTTCCTATGCATGCAAGTACATGGCCCTTGATGTTTGGTATCAGCATGTGTCTTAACCTGTTGTTCACTTGCTGTTGTCATTGAGCAGAGAAAAAAGCACCTGCTTGCTTTTCTGGTCATCTTATTTCACTTGTGGTTGTAGTTCTACTTGTGATTGGATAGGAATTTACCTTCCCATGATCAGGTTTAAGTTAGGTTTCTAAATACATGAAGCAAGGCGTGGCATGTGCTTTTGAACACTTTCCTATCCCTCAGTTTCTGTATCTTTAGGCTGTGGGTTCCTGGTCATCTTTCAGAGAAGGCGTATGACTATAGCTCAGGAATTATGGTGCTAACACACCATAACATTTTAAAATGTCTTCACAATTCATGGCCTTGGAATTGCCAGGCATCTCTGTATTTGAAGTCATTGAGAAGTGTTTTTGGTAGGTGGAAGCATTTTTAAGGCTGTTGGATAATTGTCCCAGAGCTAATTTTATATATATAGTGACCCTTGAACAACATGGCTCTGAACTGCATAGCCATATGGATTTTTCTTCCATAAATCTAGTACAGTACTGTAAATGTAGTTTTTCTTCCCTATGAGTTTCTTTAACATTTTTTTCTTCTAGCCTACTTTATTATAAGAATATACTACATAAGGCCTATAATGTACAATATATGTGTGAATTGACTCTGTTATCTTTAAGGCTTCTTGTCAAAAGCAGGTTATTAGTAATTAGGTTTGGGGGGAGTCAGAAGTTATACACAGATTTTTAACTGTTCAGGGTGGGTCCAGTGCCCTGCAGTGTTCAACGGTTAACCGTATTTTCAACTTAAAAATTATTCCAGAGATACATTTTTGTCACTGTAGTGGTTATTAGAAGATAACCCCTATGTGTTCTGTACTGCATTTTACCCTACTGCAGGAGTTGTCAACCTACACAGTAGGGAGACCCAGAGAGCTTTTATTTATTTATTTATTTTTTAAGATTTTACTTATTTGTTAGAGAGAGACAGTGAGCGAGCACAGGCAGACAGAGTGGCAGGCAGAGGCAGAGGGAGAAGCAGGCTCCCTGCCAAGCAAGGAGCCCGATGTGGGACTCGATCCCAGGACGCTGGGATCATGACCTGAGCCGAAGGCAGCTGCTTAACCAACTGAGCCACCCAGGCGTCCCCCCAGAGAGCTTTTAAAAATAACAGCACACAGGCCACGTCCCTGGAGGTTCATATTCTGTCGTCAGGGATGAGGTAGAGACATGAGGGTATTTTAAAAGCTCCCCAACTAATTCTAATATGAGCCAGGTTGAAGCTCTAATGCATTCCAAATTGTTAGTAAACGGTTTACCAGTGAAAAGTTTAGTACTCTTCTAAGTGAGATCGGTGCAGTGATAGGAGTGTAGAAGTGGAACAGCGCTTCTGTAGAGTTCTTGACTATTTCATTTACTGCCTTGACCCACTCCTGGCTTTGTGAGAATGGCCCTTAATTTGATGCCTGGCTGTGAATGCAACAGTGTCATATAAGCATAATGATAGTAAACTGAGGACAGTAAAAGTGCCTCCCTCCACCTGCTTCCTGTACTCTAGCCTGAGATTTCTAGTTCAAAAAAATTTCTAAATACACTAACATATTTGTGTGATACAGAACCAGCTTTGCTCTTTTGCAGTCCCCAATTAAGGCTCTTTTATGTTAATTACAATAGTCTGAGACTCCAAGGCCAAATCAGTCTGACACATTTTGGGTGATTATTTATTTTTGAGTCTGCCTCACCATCATCTCTATATGTTAACATTGTATAGGAGCTCTTGGGGGCTTTAACAGATAACATCTCCTTTGAACTGGTTAAGCCTGGAGAGTTTTCATGCCTACTTCCGATGAGATTTGGCAGGGTAGCGTGTGGAGTGGAAAAATCTAATGACCTGCTGTCATTGATAGACAAGCAATCATTGATAAGATTAAGAATAGAACTTACCATGTTGTTTTCATCTATCACATCAAGTATAGTTCATGATCATGTGTTTTTATGTAAGTTTATCTGTAAATTTTGTTTCTGGGAATGTATCTTGTACTTTTCATTGAAGGTTCTATATCCATATATAAGCTTATATAGTTCACTCTGAAATATCTCAAAGCAAGTATTTCTGAAATAAGTAGAATGGTAGTTCTAGTCTCCATATTCCTTTACATCCCTAAAAATTACTGGGATCCCCAAAGATCTTTTGTATATGTGGGTTATATATTTTGATATTTAATTATATTAGAAATTAAAACAGATTTAAAAATATGTATTCATTCGGCAATAATAAACCCATTGCATTTCCGTGTGAGTAACTTCTTTAGAATGAAAAATAACTTTTTCATAACCAAAAATAAATAAATAAGAAATAATGGCATTGTTTTACATTTTTGCAAATCTCTTTATTATCTGGCTTAATAGAAAACAGCTGGATTCTCATTGGCTTTTGCATTCATTCTTTAATGATAAAACACATCATGTAGCCTTTGGAAAATTTCATGATACATGGAATAAGAATGACAGACATGACAGAATAAGAATAAAAAAGGCAAACTATAAAAGTATCATGAAAACAATTTTAGCCTTGGAGACCCTTTGAAAGAGTGTTGGGGGAGGTGTTCAAGAAGACATGACCGCAGGCTGACCCTAGAGCTGGACTAGGGCAATTGGAAGCTCCCCATTCCTTCCCCTGCCCTTGGAATGTGCATTCTGCCTGTCTTCCTGGCTCCCAGAAGCTGCCTCAAGAATATAACCTTGAGGGGCACCTGGGTGGCTCAGTGGGTCACTACTGGTCCTTTGGCTCAGGTCATGATCTCAGGGTCCTGGGATCAAGCCCTGAATCAGGCTCTCTGCTCAGTGGGGAGCCTGCTTCCCTCTCTCTCTGCCTGCTTCTCTGCCTACTTGTGATCTTTGTCTGTCAAATAAAATCTTAAAAAAATATATATATATATAGCTTTGAGACAGAAACATGGTGTTGAGTTTGAACGGAATACATGACTAAACCCAGTAAAGGCCTCTGCATATACTTTGAAAATTTGGGAAGCGAGTGTGATCTGCTCACCTCACTGTCACTCTAAGACAGGCCTGGTCTGTAAATTCCCTTGTTTAAAGCTGCCACCTACCACCCTGGAGTGGTCTGCCTCTTTCCCTCTCCTTGCCTTCCTGTGTGGGGGCCAGTTTCAGATTACACTGAGAAAGCTCTTTTGGAGGCTGGGAGCCAACTAGACTCTGAAAACTGCTTTCACACTTTGAAAATCACTAGTGATGAATTATTTAATGATGAAAGAACTTTGAGAAAAAGAATCCCAAATTAGGTTTCTGGTTTTGAAGGTCTTCGTAACTTTACTGGGAAAAGAATAAAAAGAAAGAAACTATCCTTGCAAAGGAATTCATCATCATCACAAAATTCCAGAATATTTTGGGTATGAGAGTGCTCAATTTCATTTGTTCTTTGGGGTCAAGATAATACTTTTTGATTGCTGCTTTTTCAAAACCATACTACTGTTGTAACTTTCAATTTTCTAATTTCCAGTGAAGGTTAATTTACTTGACAAAAAGAGAATTAAAAGTAATGGCTAAATTCTTTCTCTTCTAGCCCTTCCCCACAAGAAGATGGGCAGATTATGTTTGATGTGGAGATGCACACCAGCAGGGACCATAGCTCTCAGGTGTGTGTATTTGTGTGTGTGTGCTTGTTTTTCTGATGTACATTAAATAATTAGGAATGTGAACCTCTAAATAAGTATGTTTTACTAAAATATATTAAAGAGTAAGAAAACTTTAAAAAGTAGTTTGAAGCTGCTTTAAGTTCTTCAGTTTCTGATTTTGGAATTTACTTAGGATGATACAGCTCTCATTGTATGCCTTGCAGCTAAGAATTTGGGGTCCTCTCACTGTAAAAGAATTGGAAAATTCTTGTCTGTAATGTATCATTCCAGTATCATTCCAGGCTAGTTTCTTGAGTTTATAAATAGCTGAGACAGATGTTTTATTTAAGGTCACAAAATGAATGAAAAGGAAAGTTGTAGAATCAGGCGTGAAAACTTTAAAGCAGTGACTTTTGAGTCACTGAATTTCAACAGCTAGAGAGAATATTCATCTGAATTTTGCAGGGTCCCTTAAAGAAAATAAATGTAGTTTGCTAAGAGTTGACGTTGTCAGTAAAATAGATGGCTATAGTATTGAAAGTATACAACGATTAGTATTCTGAAATCTATGAGAAGTAATTGTTATTAGCGATTTAAAATGCTCCTAGCTGGCCCTTGATTGTATTGATGTGTTGACTCGCCTAAAAGTGCCAGAGTGCAAATTTGTGAGGACCAGAACCATTGTCTTTCTCTACCGTGTTCATGGGCTGGCAGATAATTGTGGAAGGAATGTTAAAAATGCATTTGGACAGAAACTTTGCATTGTGGGATTCTCCCTGCATAGTGTCCTATTCCCCTTTTGCACTAGAAATACTGTGCATGATATGTGGGGTGCACCCAGTATTCTTTCTGTTTCAGAAGGCTGCAGTTTCTCCCTGCTTTTTTCATAGTCTGTGCTGTTCTCTAAAACCTAGAAAATCCACAAATTGAATATAATTTTATTTTATGATGAGCTTTATACTATAGAGAAGACTGTCGTGTACAGAGATACTCTGACTGCAGTTGTTGAATTGCTGGCTGATGTATGTCGGTTTTGCCACATGTATGAGCTATAACTAATGAAGAAGAAAATAGTAGTTTGCATGGCAAAAGTGTACTAAGGAATCCCAAGGAAGAGAAGTGAAATTAACTCTTTGTTGTAGTCTTTTCTGAGGAAAATGTCCTCATTTCATACTGTCTTTTGTACGGACACTTTGAAAATCTAGATTAGCATTTTACAGAATGTGTTTCAACAAACATTTGCTCAATGGGAAGCTCCATAAGATAGTTCTAAAGTCAAGTGGAAGTAAAACAGTCCGTGGGCTCCCTTCCTTCCCCTCCCCATCCCCAGTAGTCACAGCACATGGTGGCACATTAAAGGCTCTGACAATTCCTGCAGTAGATGAATCTCTTCGTTTAAAACAAGTGTTTCCCAAGCTTATTTGATCTTAGACCTCCCTCTCCCACACACATCCATTTTCCCCCTGATAATCTACCTAACAACCTGATGGAACACTCTCATAAGTGCTATCTTGATTCATGGAGTGGCAGTATACATTTAGCCTTAACTGATACTTGAATTTAAATGAAACTGTAGAGCTGACTGCATCCAACCTAGAATTCCAGAGGAATTTATGAAAGTCAGGATAGAAAATACAACATTTTTGGCTCCTGTGTCAGATTATGATAGTATTGCTCTTGTGGTCCAATTCAGAAATCAGTACCTAAAGGAATATTAGTTACCGTCAATGTTGGATAAACCATATTAATAATCAGAGCAGTCCATATAAACATGATTACATCTTTGGAAAAGCAGTTTTAAGTCCTTTAAGAAAAATGTGTTTTTTTAGAGTAAGACTTCTAGTAAAAGAGAAATCAGTAGGTACGATTTATTTAACTTTCAAAAAGCCTTTTCCATCGCTTTTTTTTTTTTAAAGATTTTATTTATTTATTAGTTAGAGAGAGAGAGAGAGCACAGGCAGACAGAGAGGCAGGGAGAAGCAGAGGGAGAAGCAGGCTCCCTGTCGAGCAAGGAGCCCGACGCGGGACTCGATCCCAGGACGCTGGGATCATGACCTGAGCCGAAGGCAGCCGCTTAACCAACTGAGCCACCCAGGTGTCCCTCCATCGCTTTTTTAAAATTGAAGAAATGATCATTTAAAAATTAACAACTTTAGGTTTTGGGAGGGTGGATTTTTTTCATGAGCGAGAAGCAAGTTTAGGGTTAGCAAACGGAAGCATTTACCACAGGACTGTTATGGGATTGCTCTTATTAAACATTTATATATTGTCTATATGAGGAACAGAATGTTTTCAGCCTATTCTAGGAGGAGGAAGGAAATACACTGATATATACTAGAAGTATTCTAGGTGCTAAATTTATTTTTAAAAAAGATTTTTCCCACTTCCAGTGTTCCCATTCTGGTGAAAGAGGTGATATTAGCCCTGAGAACAAATGGAAGAAGTGGGGCTTTGTCTTCATTAAATCACTAATCTAAGATCACAAAGCCAGTGGGTGATAGAGCCAGGACTGAAACCAGAGCTGTCTGAGCCTACAGCTCTTGTGCCTTCTACTAAAATAAATCCACGCACAGGGTTGATTTCAGGAGAGCTCACAAGGTCCTGAGAATGAACTAAGATGTGCTGGTTGAGTTATGGTATGAGGAAGCCTAAGGTATAATGCATTTAGGAAAAGGATCATTTAGACTGTCCTTTTAGGACTGTAGTCCTCAAGAATCTCCATTTTATTTAGGTTTCTTGAAGTCCTTTTTGTAGTGTGTTTCTTGGATTGAAGGGGCCAGCACGGTGTTGGGTATCACTATCACTGGTACAGACCAAAATGCCCTCCCCTTCCCCTCTGGTAAAACTGGCGTTTATGGACCCCATTCTGTGTGGTTTTAATAGCTGCACATAGAGACCATGTCAAGAAAGAACTTGACATGGGCCATGGAGGGAGAATGTAAGTGCTTTGAAGATAAAGGACTTGCACGTGAGAACAGGCCAAAATAGAGGAGGGTTATTGATTCCGTTAAAAGCATGAATCTTATTTATAGATAAAGTGCATTACTACCATATTAAGTGCATTTTTCCAAGGATTGGAAGGTAATTTAAAATCTGAAACTGGCAAATTTAAGATTAATAAAGGGAAGCGCACAGCAGTAGTAAATGAGGATAGCATAGGATTCTTGGTTCTTAAAGTAAGCATCTAAACTGATTTGGGGAATTTATTTTTACTAGTAGTCCAAAGATAACTGCTTCACTCAACTGAGAGAAAATGACATCATCTTAAAGTAAATTAATCCATAAAATCTTACTACATTTGGGGCGCCTGGGTGGCTCAGTGGATTAAGCCGCTGCCTTCGGCTCAGGTCAAGATATCAGGGTCCTGGGATCGAGCCTCGCATCAGGCTTTCTGCTCAGTGGGGAGCCTGCTTCCCCTTCTCTCTCTACCTGACTCTCTGCCTACTTGTGATCTCTCTCTCTGTCAAATAAATAAATAAAATCTTTTAAACAGAAAATCTTACTACATTTTCATTCTCTTGGAAAGTAGGAAATATTAACTTGTTCACAAATTTAAACCTCAGTCTTTGAGCAGTTTTAAGGAGAGACATGTGAGACCAGAGTTGGAAGCTGTAACCAGAAGTGACATGAATGTGTTGAATATAGTCAGATATTGTGTGTACACAAACTGATCTATAAGTAAATTGTAACAACTTATTTTTGATTTAGGATGTTTTCAGATTTATTCCAAAAAGAGCCAACTCATGATTCTGAGTAATCTCAATACCCAATGGAAAAAGCTTAATCCTAAAGGCTACATTGTGTCATTCAGTGGAATTTGCCAAGTCCAGCAGAACTAAGTAAGAATGATACTACCGGAGTAGCAAAAATCCACAGGGATTTTACTTTCGGTTTGATAATCTCTAGAGGTAGGGTAGCCCCTCTTACCCTCTGAACTACCTTCTTGGGGCACCTAGTTCATAGAGAACTAGCCCTGTCAAAAGGAATCACATGGTTATATCAAGCTCTGCATTTCATAGCTATCTACCAAAAAGAATGAATCCTATTCAAACAGAGTAACAAATCAAAACAGTTCTTAGCTTTGAGACCCTTGGGTTAGAGGTCCTAGCATCACATTCCTTAAAGCTGAGTCACCTGGGTGACTCAGTGGGTTAAAGCTCAGGTCATGATCCCAAGATCCTGGGATCAAGCCCCACATCGGGCTCTCTGCTCAGCAGGGAGCCTGTTTCCTCCTCTCTCTCTGCCTGCCTCTCTGCCTGCTTGTGATCTCTGTCAAATAAATAAATAAAATCTTAAAAAAAAATGCTGAAGGAATAGTACTGTTCATTTTTAGGACTATCTCATTCCCGAGGGTTCTCGTGAAAGAGACACTATTGGGAATTTTGCTTGTTCTTGGCCTGAAACTATAGGTTATCATTACCAAGAAAAAGGATTTCTTTTTCTTTTACCTGATGGAAAAAAAATGTCAAATTCTAAGTCATCATAAAATAAATGATTCCAAAGTCTTTTAGAATAAACCTTGGAAAATGTGTAGATAGTGCTTTGTCTAAGGAAGGAGTTGCTTAGGAGTTGGGGACTCAAAGAGACTGTTTACCCGGTTTAAATACTGGCCTTGTCTCTTGCTCCCTGCAGAACCTCAGGCACTTACTGACTTTATATCTTCGCTGCCTCATCTGTAAAATGGAACATTAATAATTTCTGTTTTTATGGCATTGTTGCCAAGTAAAAATCATTAATGCATATAATGTGCTTAGAATGATGCTTGTCTCTTGATAAATGATTAATACTATTATTACTTCTTTCCTCATCACATCTCCCACTTGTTTTCTCATCACTTTATATTGGTTAGCATATACTTTTGGAGATTTTTAAATTTTTAATAATGAAAAGTTTTGAGTGTGAATAGAAGTAAAGAGAATGTTACAGTGGGCCTCTGTGTAAGTATCACTCAGATGCAACAGTTACTGATGCTCTCCACATTTCAGTGAACATTATAGCCCGAAGTGCACTTTGCCGGGTTCACATCCTATGCTTAGGTAGAACAACAGTGAGGTCCACTCAGGTTCTTTTTAAGATATTAAATGCCCTGATCTCAGATCATTGGGTCAGCCTTTTTAGAAAACTGGTGTGTTTCTTACATAAAAATTGCTAATGCACAACCTTAGAGTTTTAGTATATTTTCTGTCTAGATTTCTCTTTTGTAGTGGGAAAAATTGGGCTTCCTTTTTTTCTTTTTTAAAGTTGTAATTCTTCTTCACAGTCAGAAGAAGAAGTTGCAGAAGGAGAGAAAGAAGTTGATGCGTTGAAGAAAAGCGTTGACTGGGTGTCTGACTGGTCCAGTAGACCTGAAAACATTCCACCTAAGTAAGTCCTTGCACATGTCTTTTCAGGGGACATGGCAGACACCATTCCCACTCACAGGCAGTGGACCTGCTCACTCCCAGGATGCTTTCAGCATGTGTGTTTCTGAGTTTCTGACCCCTGCCTCTGCTTTTCTTCTCCCAGGGAGTTCCACTTCAGACACCCCAAACGCTCTGTCTCTTTAAGCATGAGGAAAAGTGGGGCCATGAAGAAAGGGGGTATTTTCTCCGCAGAATTCCTTAAGGTGTTCATTCCATCTCTCTTCCTCTCTCATGTTTTGGCTTTGGGCCTAGGGTAAGTACTGGTGGATTCCTAATGGGTTTTTCCTTCATTTCATCCCCTGTTGTATTTCCAGAACACAGATGTGTATTTCACATCTATTCAGAAATAGATGTGAAGTAGTTTGTTTAAAGTTTCAGTGCAAATAGGGAGAGCTTAAAAGAATTATTGAAGCTGATACAGTATTGGTACACTGGTAAGCATTTTCAATAGGGGAGTTTTCTTTTTCTTATTTGAAAATAAGTTACTCATGTTAATCCTCTCAATGGTCATCTTCCTACCCCCTCCCCACTCCCCCACCCCCACCAATGGTCATCTTTAAGTGGGCTCTTCTGTGCTTGGATTTTCCCTTTTTTCTTGTTTATAAATTATTCAAGATTAGCTAAGTTTTATTTTTATTTTTTCATTTAAGTTCAATTTAGTTAACATACACTGTATTAGTTTCAGGGATAGAATTTAGTGATTCATCAAGATTAGCTAAGTTTTAAAGTAAACTAACCTTTAAGTCTATACATTTAGGGTTGATTTGAACATTTTTTTCCCCAGAAGAGAAAATACACCATTCTATTGAATAGTCCTTGAGTGAAACTGGTAGGTTGGTTCAGGATCCTGTTTTTTCTTTTTTTGTAGCATTTTCATTTATTCTTCTAAAGTTGACCCCACATTTACCTATTAATAATGAATTTTTTTAGGAATGTCTTTTAAATTCATTCTTTCTTTTTTTTTTGGTCTTGATGGAACAGTTGAGGAAATCTGTTTTTGAAGGAGGATTTAAACACTAGTTGTTGTTGTTTTTTTTAAGATATGTTATTCTCTTTAAGCATGTGCAAAGAATCATTTTCTCTATATAATATGCAAAAGCTCTGTGATCCGTTATCTCCCCTGTAAGGAGCTCAGCATATGGGAGAAATTTACTCACAGTCATAAACATGGAAACATATACATGACTTTCCCATAAACTCCTTTTGTCTTCCTGAGTACTTGATCTGTTTTTGTGATGGTGAAGGCCATGATCACAAACAGCAGAATGGATGGAAGGGTTTGTGGAGGAAGGGAGTGTGTGAATGTTGAACAAGGTTGGTGTGAGGGCAGGCAGGGGGAGGAGTTCAAATTCCTCTTCAGTATTGACTGCACAGTAGTTCATTTGCCCTCAAGAACTTGGTTTTTTATACCTTCCAGTAGCTCTTCCTTTCATGAGTCTGAAAATGGTCTCGCTTGCTGGTATAAATGTAACTATTGTTATAGATGAGTAGTATAGAAAAAAGGATTTGAGAAAGTTGGTTTTATTACACTGGAGGTTGGTGGGACTAGCTTCCTATTTTCCTTAACTTCCCTTCTGCTTATGTTATTTAATGGGAAAATACTTGCTTGGCAGGGAAAAGTAGTATTAGGCCTTAAGCCTAAAGAGTTAAATGGTTAGTTAAGAGCCCACTATAAAGCACTGGCAGCTTTATAATTTGGCGTGTTACTGTATTTTGTATGTGAAATACCAGTAGAACTTTCTGTCTGCTGTGAGGGAACATGTCAAAGGAAGTTGGCTGTGCTTTGTCATTTGGAGAGATCTGTTCTCTCTGGTTTTGCTTCATCTGATCACTGCCCCTGTGCTGTCCAGTCCTGCCTAATGAATAAACATAATTACATAAAACCAGTTTGGCTGCCTGGTGACTGGTTTGAAGGAAGGCAGCAGTGATTTCAGGGTGTTAGGGAACTGTGCACATACACCTCTAGAGTCTTTTACAACATGGAGTTGTTAGGTGCGGTTCAGCCTGTGGACAGCTGGGTTGCATCCGTTGACACTGGTGAAACACTATGTACTGTTTCCTTTCAGCATCTATATTGGAAAGCGACTCAGCACACCTTCTGCCAGCACCTACTGAAGGAAAGAACAGCCCCAGAAAAGCGTGTGACCTGTGAAGTGGTGTATTGTCACAGTAGTTTATTTGAACTTGAGACCATTGTAAGCATGACCCAACCTGCCACCCTATTTTTACATATCCAAGTTCAGTAACTCTCAAATCCAGTATTTTATTCAAACTCTGTTGAGGCATTTTACTAACCTCATTCCCTTTTTGGCCTGTAAGACACTTTAGAATTTCCTAACAGAGTTTACTGTTATTTAGAAATTTGCAAGGGCTTCTTTTCCGCAAATGCCACCAGCAGATTATAATTTTGTCAACAATGCTATCGTCTCCTTTTAGTGCCACCAGACTTAGACCTGCATCATTCATGGTATAAATTTTACACTTGCAAGATAACTACCATCTCTCTCTTCAAATGAGATCAGTTAGTAAATGATAGAACAGCTTTGTTGTTTTGTTTTGTTTTGTTTTTTCAAGATAAAGCAAGCTTCACTAAGCTTGAATTTATAGTTATTAAAAAAGAAAACAAAAAAAAAAAAACAAGACACAAGAAAAAAAATATCCTGGGCAATAAAAAATTATTTTAAACAAGCTTTGGAGCCACGTTTTGTCTAAACAGCCTCCTAATGGCGCCTTTTAATTTATAGGAGGCCGGCTATGTAAGTGATGGGTATGAAGTAGAATGAGAACTAAACTACATCAGCAGATTTTAATAGTAGTATGTTGTAATGCTGTCTTTTCTATGGTGTAGAATCTTTATTTCTCCTAAGGAACGTCTCAGGCCTAGAACTATACAAAATTGCTTTGGGGATTTGTGTGTGTTTGGTATTTTTGTTTATTAGCTTTAGCTGCATGTGAATTTTTCATGACTTAAGTTTGGGTTTTTTTTTTTTTAATTCTTTTCTATGAAGGGGCTTTGGAATGAGTTCCAATATGTGGTATAAATATAGGCTTCTTATTTTAGGAAGCGCCACTTATACTCTGAAGCCTTTAAACTCTGAAGATAATTGTTTCAGAGTAATTTCAAGCACTTGTGCAACTTTGAAAACCAGATTTGGGTTGTGGGAACAGTTGACAAAGTTCTGAAAAGATGCCATTTGTTTTCTTTGGATCTCTCCTTTTTTACTGTTGACCTGCACAAGCCTCCCAACATGGTGCCCAGGACAGTGTGGGCACCGGTCACGTTCTCCCAGGGCCATCTTTTCAGTCGTGCTTGACTCCTGCAGTCCCCGAGTGCTCGGCAGCTTCCTTCAGTGATAGACTGTTCCTGTTTTGTTTGTTCGTTTCTAAAATGTGAAGCTTTAGGACCAAACTGTTAGGAAGCAGCAGGATTACCAGTTATTCCAAGTAGATTTATTCGATATTGGAACAACTAACATGACTCTGAAGGGGATACTATTACATGTTTTATATATAAATAATTACTGTTTATGATGTGGACATTACTCTTGACAATGTAGAGGACCATTGTTAATTTTAAAACTGGCCATTTATTCATTAAATAAAGCACATCAGGTTTGCCTTGGATGAGAACACTGGCAACCGGATTTGCCAGTTTGCAGAAAGACAGAAGATGTCTTTCACATTAAGTTTTGTAAAATGGACATGTTATAGTGGAAAATAACCTACAGATTAAATAAAAAAGTTAATTTCTGACTATCTTTTTTCATAAACATAGCTGGTTATCTTTAAGAAAGATGATATATCCAGAATTGTTTTCTGAATCATTTTATGTTTTCTTTCTAGCACTTGATGCCTAAATAATTTTGGATATCTTTTTATTATACCTTGTTTCTATCTTATTCTCAAACCTGATAACACTTGATTTGCCTTCTGTAACCTATTTATTTCAAGTGTTCATACTTGGATTTCTTTGGAAAGAAAGTGAACCTGACAGCCCACTGATTTTGAAAACCCCAAGTAAAATTGGAAAGGCCGATAGAGGTGAAAGAACTAAACCGTTAAACTGCTACAGTGTGCAGCTTGTATTACAGTTGGTATCCTGGGAGGGAAAAGTAAAATCAACCTTAAAATAAGAGCAACTTTTTTTTTTAACAGGTAACACATTGCCGTCCTTTGAAATTCAATAGCAGTTCTATCAGTAGTGTGGTTGAACTTGGGTATATTTATGACTTCTTTTCAACATTGGAAATAAATTTAGTTCTGCCTTTTTCTTAAACTATCTGTGAAATTTTGGACTTTACTTAAAACGTAAATACATGATCACAGTAAAACTTTTCCTAAGATGAAACCATGCAGTATTTATTGATAGCTCTAACATACGGAATACATGTTTATGCTCCTACCCAGATTTATGTTGAACAGAAACAGATTGCATGGTTGGAAAGGAGACTTTGACAATTAACAGTTGACATTTTAAGATTAATGTTCAAAAAGCTTTATACCTGTTTACAATTTGGGGACAAAAAGGCATTTTTCTTGATTGATGAAAACTGGCTAACAATACTTGTAAACAGAATCATGAGCAAAACTGCACAAACTTGCACATTGAAAAGTGCGACAGGTTACTTTGCAGTAAAAATACACTGTTCTAAGAAGTGAAAATTGAAGATTTAGCCAGTCAGGTGAATTTTTGAGTGAACCAGTTGTTGAAATTATTGGAATTAACTGAGCCAAAGTGATATGCATTCTTCATCTATTTAGTTAGCACTTTGTATCATTATATACAGTTTACAAGACATGTATAACTTGTAGCTATAAACATTTTGTGCCATTAAAGCTCTCACAAAACAACTTCTGTCAGCATATCATTTTATGTCATGTGTGTGGCTTGGGAGTTTAGAGATGAAGTTTTCCATCACTAAGTTCCTCAAATACTTGAGGGCCTAACAGTGTGCAAGTGCATGGGAGCAAATGCTATTCCTGTCCTCCTGACTTCCCTACTCGCAGGGAGACCGTCACCACAAAATATTAATTATTCATCGGAGAAGTGTGTATGAAGTATGATGGGGCCAGATCATTCAGAACTTTTGTGGTGCAGATGGCATCAGGATATTTTTACAGAAGAGGTGATGTATTGAAAGATGAGTAAGTACTTGTTCAACAGGTGCAAAAGGGAATCGAGAGTATGCCTATAAAGGAATGGCAGAAACTGACATGTGAAAAATACATTCTAGAGAGAACTGGAAGGTCATTGTGGCTGGAAAGCAGGATGGATAGAGAGGAAATTTAAAGTGTAGTTTAGCGTTGAACCAAGTTGAGATTTATGTGCTCTTCTGGGAGTTGAACTTACTTATAGTTAGTGGAATGTCCTTGGGGTTTAAATGCAGGGAAATGACTGAAGATGAAGTTGTGGATGGTCCTGGTTGAGTGAGGAGACAGCACCAGAGGCAAGAAGAGAGTTGATTCTCTAGGTAAGGAATAGGGCCTGCCCAAGGGGTAACCTCAGGGATGGGACAGCTGGGCCAGGGTGGATATGAAGATCTGAGGGAAAACCAAAGTCGGTGAGAAGATGATTTAAAGAGGACGAGGCATGTGTGCCTGTCTTGCCCCCACTTTTTTTTTTTTTTTTTGCTTTGAGTTTCTATTGATCCATTAACTCAGAGAGGGAGGACAGAAGGAGAAATGGAGTAGTTGGAAGAAAGAAAGATGACTTCAATTTTGAATACCCTGAACCTGGTTGGAACCTAACAAGTAGACACTTTTTCCATAGCACTAGAACTCAGGAGAAAGGTCTGGAATGGAAATTAAATACACGAGGCATTTATGCATGTGTATAATACACTATTTGAAGATTTGACCAGGAGGAAAGGAGAAAACAGTGAAGTTGAACATTTGAAGACTGAGCAGAAGAGAAGCTCAAAAAGATGGGTAGTGTAAATCGTAAGGTAGGAGAACCACCCCCCCTAAAAGGGGAGGAGGTAGCCAGTCCCGTCAGACTTAGTGGTTAAGGAGGTAAATTGAAGAGAACCTTTTGATTTTGGTTGTTGAATCACCACTGATCCTTGAAAGAGCATTTTCTGTAGGAGCAAAAGAGGGGTCCCAGGCAAGATCGTATTGGGTCAGTGAAAGACTAACAAGTAGGGAAGTGCTGGCTTTTCTCAATCTGGAGATGAGGGAAAGGAAGGGAAGGTTTCTTAAGAGGAAACCAGGTGATACTATTGTTTACTTAAGTCGGATATAGGATAGGAGTAGGTCTAACAAGAGCACAAAGGAAGACACAAGGGAGCAGAAAAATACTGGAGTAAGACCCTGAAGGGAGTAGTTGGGATATATTAAGGACTCAGAGGGGAGATTGACCTTGGAAAGGGGGTGAAGGACTTCTGGAGCCATTGTACAAACCTAAACATTCATGATGGGATGTGGAGAGGTAGGCGAGCAAGTGTCAAGAGAGGTTTTTTAGGAGCAAAAGAATGAGGAGTTGAAATTCAAGTCTGATAGACCATTCTCTCTATAAAGACTAGGTTTTGAAGATGGTGTAGATGCAGAAGGAAGATGGGATTGTTCTCCATCAGTATCTCCTGATCTGAAAGGAGACTGGAACTAAAGCATAAGATTCTTGAAGCCTTATAATTGCTCCTGCCATTATTCTCCAGTAAAACCAAAAGCATCAGTCCAGTCAACCCAGACTAGGCTTCCTACTTTGCAGCCTAGTCGACTTGATGCTTCTGAGCTTCAGTCACCTTAGATTGGACTAACTGATCTCTTGGGGCCTTTTAATTCTGTCATTGCTCTTAGTAAATTACAGTTCAGTCTAAAAAGCAGGATTGAGATTGGCTGAATTAGGTATAGACATTGTGGAATTCTAGAAATAATACTTGATATTTGGTAGTGGAACAAGAATGTACATGTTTATTCTAAATGTTTCCTTTATGCCTCCCAAATTCAGGGAAAAAGCTATAAATTCTAAGTTTAGGTAAGCTAACATTCCTCATCACGAATGGTTAATAATCTTCAATCAACTAGTAGGTCCCATTCGTGACATTTTAACTTTCATGTGTTTTAGCCCGGGATGATTAATTGTACCTCTTCTGCTTCATGAGGGGTAGAAGTTCAAAGTGTTGACCACTTTCATAGACTAATTATAAGTTTTAGTGAAATCTTGATTTAGAATATGGGGAACAGTTTGTAAAGATGTCCTCTGCTTCATTTATTATTATTTCTTACTTTGGAATGGTAGAAATACAATTATAAGAGTCATGAAATTAGCCAGTTTATGAATTCAAATCAAGAGGAAAAGTTTTGACAAAGGTTTTATTTCTGTAGCTGAGAAGACAGTTCATCAGAAGTTATTAGACAATAGCAAGTTTTATAAATAACTGAAAAGAGCATTTGAATGTGTTTTAAGGGGTTTTTGAATAAGTACCAATGGGTGGTTAAGCTGCTGATCAATTCTTGGACTTTGAAATGCAAATTTAAAGTTAGCTTAAGTGGAATGGGGTTGGAAACTTGGGGTGAGGGAAGGAGTACAAATCATACTAAAATTATTTGGTTACCACTTAGTAAGGTTTCACCTACCTCCTCTGCAGTTTGTATCATGTTTTGAAATGCTCACAAAACAAAAACTTAAAGCTTTAGTTCCCCAACCTCAGTGAATTTTACCTGTGCTCCATCTCAACAGAGTCCTGTCCTCACTCCCACTCCTAGCATGAATACAGAAAAAACGTGGTATATTTAATAAAGAAACAAATGACAGGTCCTGTGTTTTTTTTTTAAGTGCTTCCAAAGTGATTCTGACACACAACCACGTCACTGACCCACAGGTAAATACGAGTGGTGCCTGCAGCTGTAATCAAGCCAGGTGTGTACTGGGCTCTAGACCCTTCTGTCCAACTACCCCTTAGACATGGCCACTTAGCACCTCCTGAACTTGTATTCCCCATCTCTCTTCCTCTTAACTTCCATGTACCCCTCTTCTTGTGTCGTTTTTGAAGAGCATAAGTATCTCCTCAATTACCCAAACCAGAAACTTGCCAATCCTCCACCCATGCATCTAGTCACCATGCCTGTTAATTCCACCTTCAGAATATCCCAGCCCCAGCAGCTGCTTCCCACCTTCCGCTGCCTTAATTCAGGCCACCGCCCCCAGCATTTCTTGGGTCACTGTAAGAGATTCCCAGCTAGTCTCTAGGGCTCTGTACTTTCAAGCAGCCACAGTAACCGTTCCAAAATTCAAATCAGGGGGCGTCTGGGTGGTGCAGATGGTTGAATGTCTGACTTTTGGTTTCTGCTCAAGTCATGATCTCAGGGTAGTGGGATCAAGCCCCCAGGTCTAGGGTCTGCACTCATCGGGGAGTCTGCTTTGCATTCTGTCGCCCACTCCTTACCCCTCCCATTTATGTGAGAAGTAAAATAAAATCTGATCATACCACTTTCACTTGAAACCATTAAACGCTTTCCCATTGTCCTGAGGATAAAGTTCCTAAAGTTGCTGTCAGGCCCTTCATCTTCAGGCCCTGCTCATCTCCAGCCTTATCCCCTCCCCTTCTCCCCTGCCCCATGGTTGCCTGCCACCACCTCCCCAAATTATGAATATACCTCATGCTCTGCAGGCCTGTCATCTTTTTAAGTGCTCTTTCTTCTGCCGGGGATCTCCTTTCCCCCAGCCCTCCTCCTCCAATTTTCAGGGCTCAGCTCCCAGTTCACTTCCTCTGGGAAGCCTTCTTGACAGCCATCACACACACACACACACACACACACACCCAGCTGTATTCCCCCAGAACATCTGGCATTTACCCACATTTGCCCTGAATTACGATTCTGTAACACTTGCCTGTTTTCCTGATAGGCTGTGAGGTCCTCCAGGCAAGTGCCAAATCTTGTTCGTTTCCCACCATCCCAGAACTGACAATGCCTGTCACATGATGCATGCTAAAAATATTGAAAATAACTGAATTTTATTTTTGACACCAAAAAAAAAAAAAACCATGAAAAACCAACCTAGTTTTAGGCTAGTTTTATTTAATTTACCTGAATTAAATAAATGGAATAGCAAGATGGAATATTTTGAAATAACCCAGGAATCAGGAAGGATTGAACTCTTTTAAGAAAAGTTGAATAAAACACTAGATTTTTGAAGTTTTGTTTTTAAGACAGAAGAGGAAAATGTTTAAGAAACACTTCAGGAGGGGCGCCTGGGTGGCTCAGTGGTTAAAGCCTCTGCCTTCGGCTCGGGTCATGATCCCAGGGTGCTGGGATCGAGCCCCACATCGGGATCTCCGCTCAGCAGGGAGCCTGCCTCCTCCTCCTCTCTCTCTCTCTCTCTCTCTCTGCCTGCCTCTCTGCCTACTTGTGATCTATCAAATAAATAAATAAAAATCTTAAAAAAAAAAAAAGAAACACTTCAGGAAAAGAATAGAGCTCAGGGACACCTGAAATCCCCCGAAGTGATAAGTCAATTTGATTACTTAAGATTCTGGCAAAACCCAGAATCTCCTCTTCACCCTGGCCAAGTGGGTGCCCTGTGAGTTTTGTATTAGGATTGTCACATGCAACAATGGCCACTCTGTGTGGCCATTTGTTTCAATAATGGGATTAGGGGGTACTGCAGGGTTGGCTAGCATGACATTATATATGGGACTGATTCACTTTCACCAGATAACCTTGTTTATGGGGTGGGATTTAATTAGATGTCTTGCAATGAGATGACTGCATGTGGGAGGTGTCTGGACTAAAAGTCAGCCTACAGAGAAAGGTGGGGCAAGTTTCCTACAACTTACCTCCACTGCCTGTTAAGAAAAACTACATTTGTTGGATGGTTTCTTCTTGCCGAGCATTATTGTGGCTGTCAGTTAATAGAATCCGATAGGTAATTTTACTGCGAAGGACCCAAGGCTCAGAGGTGTTCAACAATTAGCCCGCACCATTAATAAATGACAGGATGCCAATTCGAAGCAAAAGTACTTTCCAGGGCCCCAGTCTCTTTAAATCAAGCATCTGGGGTGTCTTAGTTTTCTCAAAATAATTCTGCAATATCAATTTATATCCTGAAAAATCACAGCTTCTCGCCAAACATTATGCAATCATTAATATTCGTGAAAATGCTTACCAACAGTTTTACCAGTAGATGTAGGAAATAAGCAGAATGGGATCAAGTTCTGGGCAGTGTTGGCAGCATGGTGCACTTTGTTACATTTGGCAACACTAATGATCCTTGGGTAGAGGCAGATCTTTGAGCTTCAAGCGATCCATTTGGGCATCAGATTCAGCATCATGAATAAATCTGGAAAAGGAAATTCATAGACATTTTAACCATTTCTGAAAGCTAAGCTTCATATCACCTGTGCTTTTGGAAATGCTACCATGTTCCAGCCAAAGAATCCATGTTTCAGGGGGATGTAATTCAGGGTTAGAATAGCATGACAAACTGTCAGTATCGCTGTTTTTTTAAACATTGCCACACTTGCCATATGATTTAATAAACAGATCATGGTTTTGGGTGAGGAGAGAGGAGCAATGGGGTGGTGGGGTGGGGAAAATACAGAAACGTGGAGGGAGCGCTAAGCTTGGGCCAGACTTGGACTTAAGAGATCTTAACATTGTGCAATTTAAATCTCATAACAATCCATTTGAGGTAGTTGTTTTTGGGGTTTTACAGAAGAGAAAATCTGGGTTCAGTAAATGACCCAGGTTGCTGCCCTGCATCCTTTCTCATAAAACAGCTCCTGGATCCTTTTGAGTTTTAATCTACAGCTAGGTGATACCTCCAAGTGAACTGTCCTTCACCCAATACACTCTCCCTTCTTGTTGGGCCAACTATTCTTTGGTGGATGTGAGCTTTTCCTGGTGGGGAGAGAATTCATAGTAATCCAATGGGTGCAATCTCTAAGGAATTTTCAATATCAACCAATGCAGTATTTTCCAAACTGGTTTAATATTTGTGATTTTTGCCATTTAAATGTAAGGAGGAAGGGAGTTTTAAAAATTATTCTGTGTAAGAATAAGGGTCCCCAGTCCACAAGGGCACATAGGAACCTTATGTTTCATGCATTCTTTAAGCCAGCAAGTGTTCATTGTGCATGTGCTCTGTGCCAGGGACAACTCTGGGACACCAGATTTATAGCTGTTACATTAGTCAATTCTGACTGGTAGATTCTGGTAGAGTCTCACTCTAGTGCCATAGTGTCTACTAAAAAGTTGATTACAAGTGACAGAATCCTTGAGAGGACTGGAGAGCCACCTCACTGCCCAGAGGGCAACTGCTGAACACAAAGGGCAGTGTTTTTCATTCTGTTCTCAGGACCTCATGGGGCAGCCACTGCTGCAGCCACTGCTGCAGCCACCACCCAAGCTGCTTCTGTGCCAGGAGACACCACACAACTACCGCTTGAAAGAGAGATGTGAATTTCCCCTTTCCTTCTTTGTTACCAGTTCCTGAACCCAAATCCTTTAAGGATGTGTTGATGGGGGCATTGTCTGTGTCCCACCTATAGGAGGGTCTGGGAAAGTGAGCAGAGCTGGGGATGATCTTTTGGGCTCCTTCCCTCTCCCGCCAAGATTTATAAAGTAGTTGATTGTTCTGACATAAAAGTGCTGATTCAGGGTCACCATGAGGAAGGACAAATGTCATCTGTGACTGAACAGAACAGATAATGGGACTTTCCATCTAGCAGGAAAAGTGAACATCAAAACTACACAAATTACAATAAGTGTTCGGATGAAGTGAAGAACACTCTGAGCCTGTGACATGGGGACTTGAAAAAATGTGAGGGAGCAGAGGAGGTTGCCTGAGACCACACCCTGGACACTGAGCTGAAACCGCTGGGGGGAGAAGCAGAGAACATTCCAGGCATAGGGAGCAGCATGTACTGTTAAAGTAAGAACATGTGCAAAAAACTGGGAGAAGGTCAGTGAAGAGGCTGACAGAGCAGTCAGGCAACAAACAAAATACACCTCAGAGGCCAAACTCATGATGATGGATGTCATTCCAAGAGCTTGAGAAAGCCGTTGAAGGATTTCAAGCAGTGGAGCAAAAAGCATAGATTTGCATTATTAAAAGACCGCTCTTTTGGGGCATCTGGGGGGCTCAGTCAGTTAATTGTCTGCCTTTTTGCCTTCGGCTTAGGTCACGATCCCAGGGTCCTAAGATCAAGCCCCACATCAGGCTCCCTGCTCACCGGGGAGTCTACCTCTCCTTCTCCATCTGCCTCTCACCCAGCTCATGGTCTCTCTCTTTGAAATAAATAAAATCTTTAAAAAAAAAAACACACGCACAAACCACTCTTTTAAACTTAGAGAATGACCTTGAGAAGAAAAAGAATGGATGTGGAATGAATGGTGAGGATGAAGAGGTTAGATAGTGGCTTCAAACTAAATTTATGTTTGTGGAGATGGGGCAAAAAATGGATTTGAGAAATATCCAGGA
Organism: Taxidea taxus jeffersonii; assembly: GCA_003697995.1. Classification (NCBI taxonomy): domain Eukaryota; kingdom Metazoa; phylum Chordata; class Mammalia; order Carnivora; family Mustelidae; genus Taxidea; species Taxidea taxus. The sequence goes on along the minus strand of RCUC01132424.1, from coordinate 6,065 downwards.
GGTAAAATCAACAAGATGGGGTGAATGATGGGACAGGCCACCCCAAGGTAAAAAGGGTTACTTCTTAATTGCTACCGAATGATGGAGCCGTTTCCCGAAGGATAGCCAGCCCAGTGGTCCCGAGGATTCAAGGGCTCATCGGAAAATCCACTCCAAGTGTACACAGGTCACTGGATAGATGAGTATGGAACCTCAAAGAAGGAGCTGGGCTGCAGATGCAGATTTTGGTCTTAATCAGCAAAAAGGTGATCAATGAAGGTATAGCATGGATGATGTAGTCTAGGGGAGAGAGGGAAAGAGAAGAAAGAAGTCTAGGAGAAGCCCCAGGGGCCTGCGGCACTGACAAATTTGATAGAAGAGAAAATAAAAGGAGGTTGAAGAGACAGACAGAAACTGGAAGGAAAACCAGCCATGGGACCCGGGAGAAGAGCATTTTATAGAGCTGCCGTGCCACGTGATTTAGGATGAGTTTAAATGAGGGGCTGCACAGCAGTTGGTTGGGTTCATCATCGATGGGAACCGCAGACTCAAAGATTCCAGGGGATGGGACTAGACTGGAGCAATTTGCTGAGTGAGAAGAGGAAGAAAGAGGGATGGTCCTTTCTGGAAAATGCACCACAGAAGACAAGAAAGCAATGGGGGTGGTAACTGGATAGAACTTGGGGGAGGATCTTTTGTTTAAAAGATGGAACAAATTTGAACATATTTAAATATTTATGGAAGGGATGTAATAGAGAAGTTGGAGATGAGGGTGAGGGATGACAAGGGGCAGGATTTTCTGTTTTTTGACATGTTTTATGACACAGAAGGCAGCCTTCTCAAGATGTCTTGGTGGTATCTCAGTCTCCAAGCCCCTTATTGCTCCAAAAAGGCCAATCGGTAATGCTTGCTGGCAGAGGGTGGGGGACAGTTGTTCCCAGCACGGCGCATGGAGTGTGAATGGCATTGCATGACTTCAGAGAAAAATGACTAAGGGGACATGTGGAGATGGAGGACCTGATACAGGTAAAGGGAGTTCAGGCACCTAAAACAGCTTTATGACAGGATGCTATTAATGTCCCATACACATGCCTATTTTTAAAAAAAAGAGGAAAAAATATTTGCCACCAATGGGCTTTGACTTACACTGAAAACATTTTCTGCATCTGTTGAGAAAAGATTTTTTTCCTTCATATGTTAGTGTGGCGAATTATATTAAGTGATTTAAAGCAAATTCATTTGTGCTTTCCTGAAATAAAATTTAGCTGTGACTGTAAATATACAAAGCTGGATTCAGTTATACATGAGTGGGGCTCAGGTGTCTGCTCTCCCCCAAACCCACTAGCCCTTCCTCCTTCAGGCTCAGGGAATCCACTCTTCCTAAAGCTGGGCCACTTCCCTCTTCCCACCAAAAGCTGGCCTATACCACCTCATGGACAATCCACTTGAATTGCTGAGGTGAGTCTCTACCTTTGAAACACAAAGTTTCTACAGTGGCTTCCAGAGCAACTTGCTTGCCTGCCAGATTCTGTTCTTGTCCTGAAATGTGTGCGCACATACATACACACATACCCACACGTGAACACACGCATACACACACAGTATCAAAGAGGATCATAGCTTTAGGAGTTATAATTACAAATACTAATCTCCTCTCCCTCCTGAGACTCTATCCAAATTAAGGGAGAAAAACTCAATAAAGATATAAATCGATCCTTACAAAGAGAAGGAGAGGAGTATCAGCAGGCCGATTTCAGCACCATTATGGAAGCAGAATGCCAAAGAATTTGGAATTTGCCCTCTCCTTACACTTACAGTGATGTCTCAGGACTCCCAGGGACCGAAGCCCCAGCAATGCCCAGCTGACCCCCTCCAGATTCTGGGTCTGCCTCAAACTAAGCTGTTTCTGTGTACTTCTGAGATCCATAAGCCCCGAGATGAAGTCTCCTTGTCTCCCTGTGTCTGTAAGGAGTTTCATGAAATTGGGTTCTGTGTGATGGATATGCATCAGATTCGAGGGCCGATTGGGAGAGGAGAGGGCAGAGAAAGACACTTCATGATTCAAAGGTGGGGGGTGGGGAGAAGCACAGGACAAATTAACATTTCAGAGCTTAATGTCCTACGATGTTTGTATGAAGTCCTTTTCAGCTTTTTGAATTAGCATATAATTAATCAGAATTTTTTTTACTACAATATGTGGATTTATTGATACATTTGCAAACACAAACTTATCTAGTTTTTTGTTTTTTTTTTTTTAAGTAAATTCTACCCTCAATGTAGTGCTCAAACTCACAACCCTGAGATCAAGAGTAGTATGCTCTACTGACTGAGCTGGACAGGTGTCCCAAACCCCAAATTTATTCATCTTTTCTCATGAAAGTCAAATTTGGAATGTTTCAAACTGATACAATTTAGTCCCTTAGAGACCAAACAAGTGTTGTTTTTAATTGTAGTAAGACATAACACAATTTACCATCTTAACCAGTTTTTCAATTATTATTTTTTAGTATTCTATTTTCCAGAGCAGTTTTAGGTTCCCAGAAAAACTGAGTGGAAGATACAGAGTTCCCATATACTCCCTGATCTACATATGCACAGCCTCCCCCACTATCAGCATCCCCCAGCAGTGGGGTCCATTTATTCCCACTGATGAACCCACACTGACATATCGTTATCCTCGTGTCCATAGTTCACATTAGGGTTCACTTGGTGCATGTTCTGTGGGTTTGGATGAATGTATACTGACATATAACTATCATTACAGTATCATACAGAACAATTTCACTGCCTCAAAATCCTCTGTGCTCCTACTAATCCCTCCCTCTCCCAACCCTGGCAACCACTGATCTTTTTACTGTCTCCATACTGTTGCCTTTCCCAGAATGCAATACAGTTGGAATCATATCATACATAGTATTTTCAAGTGGGTTTCTTTCACTCAGTCACATGCATCTAACTTTCCTTCATCTCTTTTCATGGCTTCAGAACTCATTTTTATTATTTTTATTTTTTTTAAGATTTTATTGATTTATTTGACAGAGATCACAAGTAAGCAGTGCAGCAGGCAGAGAGAGAGGGGGAAGCAGGCTCCCCGCTGAGCAGAGAGCCTGATGCGGTGCTCTATCCCAGGACCCTGGGATCATGACCTGAGCCGAAGGCAGAGGCTTTAACCCACTGAGCCACCCAGGTGCCCCAGAACTCTTTTTTAAAGTCACTGAAGTGGGGCACCTGGGTGGCTCAGTCAGTTGGGTGTCTGACTCTTGATTTTGGCTCAGGTCATGATCTCTGGGTAGTGGAATCAAGCCCCTCATCAAGCTTCACGCTGCTTCTGTCTCTTTCCCTCTCTCTCCCCCTCCCCCTACTCATGCTCTCTCTCTCAAATAAATAAATCTTTTAAAAATAATAAATTCACTAAATAATATTTTATTTATCTCTTCTTCTACTGAAGGACATCTTGGTTGCTTTTGAGTTTGGGCAATTATGAACAAAACCACACAGACATCAATGTGAGGATTTGTTTTTAAAGATTTTATTTATTTATTTGACGGAGAGAAAGATCACAAGTGGGCAGAGAGGTCGGCAGAGAGAGAAGGGGAAGCAGGCTCTTTGCTGAGCAGAGAGACACATGTGGGGCTCCCTCCCAGGACCCTGAGATCATGACCCAAGCCGAAGGCAGAGACTTAACCCACTGAGCCACCCAGGCACCCCCAGTGTAAAAATTTTTGTGTGGGTGTAAGTTTTTAATCCCTCTGGGTAAATACGAAACAGTGTGACTGCTGGATCATATAGTAAGAGTATGTTTCATTTGGTATGAAACTGATGAGCTGTCCTCCAAAGCTGCTATACCATTGTGTATTCCCACCAACAATGAATGAGAGTATCTGTGACTCCACATTCTTATTTTTTTTTACATTTTATTTATTTTTTTTCTTTAAGCTTTTTTATTTAAACATATAATGTAACCCCACCCTCCTCTCCCAACCCCCCTCCCCCCCACCCCCCTCAGTTTGTTTTATGACATTAAGAGTCTCTTTTTGTTTGTTTCCCTCCCGGTCCCATCTTGTTTCATTTTTTTCTTTTCCTACCACCTTAACCCCCACCCCCGTTGCATCTCCACTTCCTCATATCAGGGAGATCATGTGATAGTTGTCTTTCTCCGATTGACTTATTTCACTAAGCATAATACACTCTAGTTCCATCCATGTCGTCGCAAATGGTAAGATTTCATTTCTTTTGATGGCTGCATTCTTATCAGCATTTGGCGTTGTCAGTGTTCTGGATTTTAGCCATTTTAATAATTGTGTATAGGTATTTACTGTTTTTTTAAATTTGTCTATCTCTGATAATATACAACATGGATTACCTTTTCGCATACTTATTTGCCATCTGTATATCTTCTTTGGTGAGGTATCTGTTAAGGCCACTGGCCCATTTTTTAATCAAGTTGTTTTTCTTATTGTTGAGTTGTAAGAGTTCTTTGTAAATGTTGGCTAACTATCCTTTGTCAGATGTGTCTTTTGTAAATACTTTTTTTCAAGTTTGTGGCCTGTCTTTTCATTCTGTTGACATTATCTCTCAAAGAGCGAAAAGTTTTAATTTTAATAAAGTCCCGTTTATTAATCCTTTCTTTCAAGGATTGTGCCTTCGGTGTCATATCTAGAAAGTCATCACCATTCTTACCCCCCCCCTTATTTTTTGAGAGAGAAAGAGCACACAGGAGTATGTGCAAGGGGAGAGGGTGTGGAGGGAAGGGGCAGAAGCAGAGAGAAAGAACCCCAACCAGTCTCCAGGCCCAGCACAGAACCGACCCCAGGCTGGATCTCCCAACCCTGAGATCATGACCTGAGCCAAATCAAGAGTTGGGTGCTTAACCGACTGAGCCATCCAGGTGCTCCTTTCCCACCCCCTTCAATAAGGATTTGATATGCTATATTAAAGACAAGAAAAAAAATTAGAAGATAAATTGGAGGAAGGGAAATAAAAGATAGAAAAAACTTAAAAGCAGAGCAAATATTAACTCCCAAACACACACTTTGGGAAGATAAACTTTTTGTTAAAGGAAGCATAAATAAGGTTGGATCTGAGCACCCTAGCCTCCAGTGCAAAGGGAGAAACATAATCCAAATCAACATTCACACAGTCCAAAAAACTGAAACAAGCCAATTGTATAGGTCTGATTAGTGATGCCTGATTGTTTTTCCTGAGAGGTATTAAAAAAAGGACACAGTGTCCTGTGAATGCCTGCATCCACAACAATTAATTCTAGAATAAACACAATACTGAATTTTTACAATTCAGTGGAGCAGCAAAACATAACCTGGCTTATGTAGAAAATATAGTTATCAGGACGCCTGGGTGGCTCAGTTGGTTAAGCAGCTGCCTTCGGCTCAGGTCATGATCCCAGCGTCCTGGGATCGAGTCCCACATTGGGCTCCTTGCTCAACAGTGAGCCTGCTTCTCCCTCTACCTCTGCCTGCCTCTCTGTCTGCCTGTGCTCGCTCCTCCACTCTCTCTCTATCTGACAAATAAATAAATAAAATATTAAAAAAAAAAAAAGAAAATATAGTTATCACCTAAGATACTGCTGATCCTATCTTGTCCTTGGGAGTGCTTGTGTTTTGTTTGTTTGTTTGTTTGTTTTTTAATCTTCAGAATTGACTCATAAAGGACAAAGAGAAAGGGGGTTTTACTGAACACTGGGAGTCCCAAGCTTAACCTCAAAAATCCCAAGGAAATAATTGATGACTTAAATTTGATTTCTGAAAAACGTATACTCTTGTGTATGAACAATACCAAAAAGAGTGGGGTAAGAGACCCTTGTGTACCATTGGTGACAAGGCAAGCCAGCGGCCACTATGTAAGAGAGTGTGGATGTTTCTCAAAAAGTTAAAAGTACCCTGTACTTTTGGAATCCAGTAATTCCATTACAGGGTATTTATCCAAAGAAAAGAAAAACACTAACTTGAAAAGATGTCTGCAGCCCCATGTTCACTGCTGCCTTATGGCCAAGATAGGGAAGCATCCCAAGTGCCCAAGTGTCTACAGACAGATGAACGGATAAAGGAAATATGGTGCGTGCGTGCGTG
>RCUC01132423.1:0-29894 GCA_003697995.1 Taxidea taxus jeffersonii | reverse complement strand
AAAAAAAAAAAAAAAAAAAAAAAGTGAAAGTTTGTTCTATTGTGGTTATTATGTCTGCATCAGGAGCTGTAGACAATTGAGAGAATAGGGAATTCTGAGTCCTGGCCCAAGTTCACCTTCCCACCTCCAGGTAAAGGGACATCTTTGAGGATTACCCCAAAGGATGCGGTGTGGGTTAATACCAGGTGTGGGGAGGGTGGTGACAGAGGAGAGGGTTATGTGTTTGGTGGACAGAGTCTTTTTAGGATTTCTAGTGATAAAATAAAGGAATTTTTCAACTTTTAGTGCTTATGGGCCCTGCTTCTGGGCTCCCAGGGAAGCTGTACTTTAACATTTCAAGGTCAAAATGACTTGGCAAAACCTCAGAGTGTGGGCTTTATTTCTGCCTTGAGAATACATTGTACATCTGCTTTGCTAAAAACAAAACTGGAGGGTATTATGCTAAGTAAAATAAGTCAATCAGTGAAAGACAATTATATAGTTTCACTCATATAGGGAATATAAGACATAGCCCAGAAACTATAGGGAAGGGAGGGAAATTTGAATGGGAAGTCATCAGAGAGGGAGAAAAACAATGAGAGACTCTTAATTATAAGAAACCAACTGAGAGGGGGCGCCTGGGTGGCTCAGTGGGTTAGAGCCTCTGCCTTCGGCTCGGGTCATGATCCCAGGGTCCTGGAATAGAGCCCCACATCGGGCTCTCTGCTCAGCAGGGAGCCTGCTTCCTCCTCCTCTTTCTCTCTGCCTACCTCTCTGCCTACTTGTGATCTCTATCAAATAAATAAAATATTAAAAAAAAAAAAGAAACCAACTGAGGGTTGCTGGAGCGGGGCTGGTTGGGGGGATAAGGTAACTGGGTGATGGACATTAAGGAGGGCCTGTGATGTGATGAACACTGTGTGTTATACACAACTAATGAATCGTTGAGCCGTACATCAAAAATTAACGATGTACTGTATGTTGGCTAATTGAATTTAAATAAACCAAAAACCTGGGGCATCAAAAAACAAAACAAAATGACAACAACACAAATGAAAAAAACAAAAAGGAGCAAGCAGAAAGATAAAGGAAAAAAACCTCCCTGGTTCCTGAAAGATTCAAATCATGCGGCCTTGCAGATACTAAAAGAAGGTAAAGTCCATAGTTTCCAGAATGTCTTTTGTCATGATAATTTTTAACTCTTCACACACAAAAAAGCATATAGCTGTGCACTAAATGTTCCTTACCTGGAGCGTGTCTACTTTGTGAAGATTGTGTGTCTGGGGCAACTGTCCTAACTTGAGCTCAAATAAACTCTTTTCCTTTTTTTTTTTTTTAAAGACTTTATTTATTTGACAGAGAAAGACACAGTGAGAGAGGTAGCAGGAGAGGGGGACTTGGAGAGGGAAAGTGAGCTTCCTGTTGAGCAGGGAGCCGGGATCTGGGATCACAACCTGAGCCAAAGGCAGACGCTTAATGGCTTAATGATCGAACCACCCAGGCGCCCTTCCTTTTCCCTTAAAAAAAAAAAAAAAAAAAAAAAAGTTTCTTTATTTTGCTTCAACACCAGAAAGGAGGGAGGGAAACCAGAGTCTTTCCAAAACTTGTAGGCTCGGTGACTTAGTGGTATTTCTTCTTTCCAAAATGCTATCTTTCAGAAAGCTTAATTCCTTTCCCGTTTTCCTTTCCTGCAAAAGTCCCATTTCAGGTCCAGCTTACTAATTTTTCTCATTTCCAGTAATTAGATGTAACATAGTTGTGGCTTAAACATCTCTGAGTATTCTCTCCTGTGATACCAAGATTTATACAAAATATGGATTTGGTCATTCCGGTAACCAAAATTTATTTCAGATATATCTGGTTTTCATCTGCAGGTCCTAGAAATGCTTCAGAGTTATAGAATTAACATGAGAGGCTCGTTATTATTATTATTATTTTAAGATTTTGTTTATTTGACAGCGAGAGAGGGAACACAAGCAGGGGTAGTGGGAGAGAGCAGGGAGCCCAACGCAGGGCTCCATCCCAGGATCCTGGGATCCTGACCTGAGACACCCAGACCCCACCCCCGCCCCCCCATAGGCTCATTATTAAGGAGGTGACTTACGCCTTCACCAACCCTGTGATTAGAGGGAATGTTAGTCCCTCCCCTTGACTTCCGGGGAGGGGCGAGAGGCTGGAGGTGGAATCCGCCAGTGGCCCGTGTCTTTGTCAATCATGACTATGTAATGACACCTCCCCAAAGACCGGAGAGCCCAGTTTCTGGAAAGGTTCCTGAGCTGTAGAACCTCAACAGGTTCCTGTGCCAAAGGACAAAACAAGAGCTCCTTTGTTTGCTGGCTTGCTCTAGGTATGTCTTCATCCGGCTGTCCATTCCTGTCCTTTCAAAGAACCGGCATGTCCTTGTTTCCCTGAGTTCTGTGAGTCACTCTAGCAAATTACTTGAACCTGAGGAGGGAGCTGTGGGCACCGCCAAACTGTGGCAGGTCAGTGAGAAGCCGAGGTGACAGCCTGGGGCTGGTGGCGTCTGAAGGGAGGCCACGGTGGGGGAGGAGGGGGAGGGATGGATGTTGGGGTGGGACACAGGGCTCAGGAGGCCATCCTGTAGGACCAGACCTTCACCCTCTGCACCATGGGTGCTGTCTCTGGGTGCATCATGTCTGACTTGCTTGGTGTGTGGGGGAACGCCTCGCCCTGCCATGTTGGGTCCACAGACCCTAACAGATACGCCTAATGGGTACATTCTCAATGAGAAATAATCAAACAGTTTGACAATATTAAGAATACGAAAGGATCAACGTTTGTTTATTTATTATGTGTTTAGATTGTTTATTTACTGAGCACGCCAGCAGGGGAGGGACACAAAGAGGGAGAGAATCTCAAGCAGACTCCTGCTGAGCACAGTCTGACCGAGTCTGGCTCCATCCCATGACCATGAGATCATGACCTGAGCTGAAATCAAGAGTCTAATGCTTAACCAACTAAGCCACCCAGGCACCCCTAAGATATAAGAATTAAAACAGAAAAATTAAAGTACATGCTACATATTTTAAAAAATATTTATTAGAGAGAGAGTGTGTGCTCAAGCGTGCACAAAACTGCAGGGGGGGGGGGGGGGGGGGGCAGAAGGAGAGGGAGAGGGAGGGGGAGAAGAAGCAGACTCCTGGACCAGCAAGGAGCCTGACTCGGGGTGTCATCCCAGGATCCTGGGACCACAGCCTGAGCCAAAGACACACACCCAAGCGATTGAGCCACCCAGGGACCCCACATTCTATATATTTTTAACTGATTAAATAAGTAGAATGTGTGTGCGTTTGTGTGTATGCACATGTATATGTAATGGACCTTAAGATTAAAGCAGTTCATTATTGTAATTCGTATTTTATTTTTTAATTTTCTGGTGTACTGATTGATGAAATACATGAGCACAGGCATATATATTGCTTAGTGGTCTGATATGTGGTGAATATTTCCAAGTGTCTCATGAGAACTAAAAATGTGTTTCTCTGTTTTTCTTGTATAAGGTTTAATATATATTAGGTCAAACTCATTCTTTTGTTTTTCCATTATTGAATATTAATAGTTTGTACCAGCTTTATAACATGAATACAGACAGAGCCATATTAATATGCCTCTGAAATTGAGGACATACACATTTTACTCTTTTGAGAATAACAGGCCAAAAACTCCATGTGAACAATATGACTTCATGACTCAGCCCTGCAGATGGCTGTTCCTCCAGTGCTTCGTGAGTCATGGAAGAGCCCACGATCGTCACATTCCTCACCCCTGTTTCCTGCCGGCATGTCTAATTGCCATGTACACATAATAGGCAACATCTACCTGGGTGTCTGGGTGACTCGGTTGGTTGGGCAGCTGACTGTTGGTTTCAGCTCAGGTCATCTTCTCCATATCCTGTGATCTAGCCCTGCGTGGGGCTCCCTGCTCAGCTCAGCATAGAGGATTCTCTCTGTCCCTCTGCCCCCTGCCCCCTGCCCTCAAATAAATACATCTTAAAAAATAATAATACTTATTTAAGGTTCTTGCCTTTCTTTTCAGGGCTCTATAACTCATTTCCATTCTTTTTGGGATTGACTAGAATCTGTGTGCATGGACCACAGTTACTTACTCTTTCATCTCCCGAGGGACGTCTTGGTTTCTTACAAGTTTTGTCAGCTATGAATGAATAAAGCTGCTATAAACACTTGTGTGCAGAACTTTGTGGGGACATAAATGTCCAATTCATTTGGGTAAAAACCTAGGAGTGTGATTTCTGGATCATGTGAGAGGTCGTTTAATTTTGTGAGAAACCCTCATCTATCATCCAAAGTGGCTATCCCATTTTGCATTTCTCATCTACAGTGAATGCAAGTTCCTGCTGTTCCACCTAGTGTTTGGTAGTATCATTTTTGGAGTATACCTCTCAAATGTACCCTTAACATAGCTCACTGCTTCAGTTTGCAATTTTCTAACAATGCATGTTCATGTACTTTTTTGCTATGTGTGTGTCTTCTTGGTGAGGTGTCTGTATAGATCTTTTGCCCATTTAAAAAATCAAGTTGTTTGTTTTCTTATTGTTGAATTTTAACAGTTCTTTGTATATTTTGGATCATGGTCCTTTGTCAGATAGTCTTTTCTTTTCTCCCAATATCTGGCTTGTCTTCTCATTCCCTTGACAGTGTATTTCATAGTGTAGAAGTTTGTAATTTCAATGAAATCTGACTTAGCCATTATTTTTTCATGGATTATACCTTTGGTATTGCATCTAAACAGTTATAGAACCTAAGGTCATCTAGATTTTCTCCTGTTATCTTCTGGGGGGTTTATAATTTTGTGTTTTACCTTGAAGTCTGTGATCTATTTTTTTTAAAGATTTTATTTATTTATTCATGAGAGAGAGAGAGAGAGAGAGGCAGAGGGAGAAGCAGGATCCCTGCAGAGCAGGAAGCCCTATTCGGGACTCAATCCCAGGACCTGGGATCATGACCTGAGCTGAAGGCAGAGGCTTAACTGACTGAGCCACCCAGGTGTCCCAAGACTATCCTTTTTCTGCTGGATTGGCTCAGCTCCTTTGTGAGACCAACAAATACAGTTGGCTGTATTTGAGTTAGTCTATTTCTGGGATCTCTGTTTTGTTCTATTTAGCTATTTGCCCATTATTTTACCAGAGATACACTGCCTTAATTAATGTAGCTTTATCTTAGGTCTTGACATTGGGATGTGTCAGTCCTCTGACCTTTTCTTCCGCATTGACACTGGGCTGGCTTTCCTGGGTCTTATGCCTCTAACTATAGACTTTAGAATCAGTTAGTTGATACCTACAAGTAATTTCCCAGAATTTTGGTTGAAATTTCATTGACTCTACAGATCAGTTTGGGAAGACCTGTCATTTTAACAATATTTAGTCTTTTTATCCATGAACGTAGATATAAGCTGTGCTTGATCATGCTATAACATTTTATGGCAATATTTGCAAATAATATTTCATAATTTTGGATCCCTAGGCAGATAGGAGGGGTGTGAAATATTTGTGGTTATCTTTGTAAGATTTCTGGAAATTTTTAGGAAGTGTCATCCTTCAATATTTTTGGATCACCTACATAGCAATGGTTCATCTAACATTTAAGAGGAGTAGGATGCTGTTGATAAAACCGTATGACCTTGTACTGTGTTTGTGAGGGACCTCTTCTGTAAATATTGCCACTTTCCCTATAGACATTGCTCATCTTAGAATTTGTATCTCTCTTTGGGTCAGTATTGATAAAATATATATTCCTAGAAATATCCCTATCAACTACGCTTTTCAAACAATTGGACTGAGTCTGGAGAAGCATCTCTAGCTAATCCCATGCTCTTTGTATCTATCGCTTTTCCATGAATCCTTGTCAGGCCCTCTGTATCCTCCCATCTCCTTCCTTATTTTGCAGTTCTTAGGCTAGGCAGAAACAGACAATCACTGGGGAGGGAGGCAGTGAAATTCTTAGGCAAGTACAGGGTCCAGTGAAGAACATTTGGATCACTGCCCGCCCCTCCTCTGTCAGATGCAAACATTTCCTGCTTCTGCCTCCTGAGACCCTGTCTGCCTCCAGCTGTTGTGGAAAAAAAGGAAGTTTCTCCCACACACAAAACTCGTTTCTTTGCAGAGCCTCACTAGGATCTTATCATTGTTTCTGGGAATTGGGATCTGGGAGAAAGTTTTAAAAACGTAGTCTCAACTGCCTCATGTGTCACTGAGAGGTGAAGTGATAATTGTAGTTTTGTGGGGAGGTGAGGTCACAGAACCACAAGCCCTTATCTTAACACTGGCTGCTTCCCTCCCACACACAAGCAGGGGCTGTCATGACTGGCCCAGTGAATCCACATCCTGGCAGCAGGAAAGACTGCAGTGAGTGTCAGTCCAAGTGACACAATGTGTAAGGGAAGGAGGTGTATCAGGGTCTGGATCGAGGTTGGACCTTGTGGTTGGAAAAAGGATTCTACTTGTGAAGAAAGTAGCTTGATGTCAGAGCTGTACTGATAGGAACAACAATTCCTGAGGCACGGCCGAGTTACAGAGAGACTGGAGGTCTGAGGTCCTCCATGGGAATAACTGCTCCAAACATAGTTTAATGTATATTCCTCCCTGATGGAGATTGTTGGAGTTCATTGCAAGTAGTAACACAGTCTGATGTTTGCAGTCCTTAAAACTGCAATTCAGAAGGGGCACCTGGGTGGCTCAGTTGGTTAAGCCTCTGCCTTTGGCTCAGGTCAGGATCCCAGGGTCCTAGGATGGAGCCCAACGTTGGGCTCTCTGCTCAGTGGGGAGCCTGCTTCCTCCCCTCTGCCTGCTTGTGATCTCTCTCTCTCTCTGTCAAATAAATAAAAAAAATATTTTTAAAAACCTGCAATTCAGAAATTAATATGCTATTCAGTCTGTGCTGTGAAACCACAGAGAAATTGACACAATTGGTATAGTTACCTCTTTAAACTTCTGTGCATGTGATAATGAGTTTCATGGAGCTAAGCACATCCTATCTCAGTGTGAACAATGGGACTGAGTGACATTTGGAGAACCATAATTGTTTTTCTTGTATTTATGCTTGATGCATCTAGTGGAGATAGTAATTATGTCTCTCCTGAAAATATTTGTAATCTTTTGATCAAGGAAGGACAGTTTTCCTCTGTGAAGTTAGGACAGGAGACTTTCAGGACAAGGTAACTTCAACATGTGAGGATTTGGAGAGCAGAAAAATTAAGGACTTCAGCATATTTTCCACTTAAATGTATCTTTTTTAAAAAAAGATTTTATTTATTTATTTGACAGAGAGACACAGCGAGAGAGGGAACACAGGAGAGGGAGTGGGAGAGGGGGTTCAGTCCCAGGACTCTGGGATCATGACTTGGGCTTGAAGGCAGACACTGAATGACTGAGCCACCCAGGCGCCCCTTCAGTGTATCTTCTGATATTTTACATGGTTTTCAAAGTTCTAATTGAAGGGCTAAAGTGACGCCATTTAGAGGCGGCAGCCATTTAGTTGTTTATATTAAGCTGAGAACATCCCAAAGTGGTTCCTCCATATGCAAGTGAGGGATCGGACATGAGCCAATAGGAGTTATTGCTCTATATGCTAACAAAGGATAGAAAAACAACCAGTAAGGAAAACTCCCTGCCAGCAGTTTTCCGAACAGACCAACCCTCGTCAGACAACACAGCTCAAGTAACCTCAAACGCCAATCATTTTAAAGGTCGCCTATACGTGTAACCATGTGACTATGTACTCTTTGCTTGGGAAATTGCCTTTATAATCCCTGTAAAATTCCAGCTGGGGGCTTCCTCCTAGACTCCGCTGTGTCGGTGTGAAGGACAAGGCCCGAGCTGCAGCCCGCCTGAATAAAGCCTTGCTTTTGCATTTCGGGACATCTGGCTTTCGGTGGTCTTCTTGGTGGTGGTCTTGCGATCTGGGCATAACACTAATATAATCTTTAGGCTCACCCTTGCATTTCTCCTATTCAATGCACAAGATTTCATGCCTTGAGATATGTTTTGCATGCTTGTTTTATATTTTATTATCTTTTTCAAATTGATTATTTTCAGTTGTTTTTTCAAAAAATCACAGCTAATTGTATGCTCTCTAATGAGGAATAATTTAGGTCCTACTCTAAATGTTTTATCGATCTCTACATGTTTTATTTAAATTACAAATCCCAGGGGCACCTGGGTGGCTCAGTGGGTTGAGGCCTCTGCCTTCGGCTGGGGTCCTGATCTCAGGACCCGTGATCGAGCCCCGAATCGGGCTCTCTGCTCAGTGGGGAGCCTGCTTCCCTTCCTCTCTCTCTGCCTGCCTCTCTGCCTGCTTGTGATCTCTCTCTGTCAAGTAAATAAATAAAATCTTTAAAAAAATAAAAAAATTACAAATCCCATAGTTTAGGGTAAAAGTGAAATATTACACAAAAATTTCGATGGTGGGTTCCATTGGCCAAAAAAAATCACATGATTACTTCTGTTGCTCTATTAACACTGGTCCATATTTGGTAAATCCATTTTGTTCATGGACAGTATTTAAGTTCTTACTAAGTTTTTATCTTGACTCACAAGTGATGATGGGTAAGGGAACAATTAGTTTAACAAGAATGAGAAATTGGCACAACCAAACCTAAATTGAAATAAATTTCAAAGATGACGTATGCATGCATAAAAGTGGGTAATTTAAGGATACAACCAGGTAAGGGCACCTGGCTGACTCCATTGGTAGAGTGTGCAGCTCTTGATAATAAGAACTCAGCTGTGAGTTTGAGCCCCATGTTGGGTGTAGAGAGATTAGTTACAAATGAAGTCTTTTTAAAAAATTTATTTATTTATTTATTTGATAGAGAGAGACACAGTGAGAGAGGGAACACAAGCAGGGGGAGCAGGAGTGGGAGAGGGAGAAGCAGGCTTCCCGCTGAGCAGGGAGTCCAGTGCAGGGCTCAATCCCAGGACCTTGGGATCATGACCTGAGGTGAAGGCAGACGCTTAACGACTGAGCCACCCAAGTGCCCCACAAATATGGTCTTAAGAAAAAAAAAATATGACCAGGTAGCTATGAGAGTATAGCATGCTGGTAAACACCCAACTTTATTGCAACCTGGCCATTGCAATATTTAAATGAGTCATATAACCTCATTATAATTAAATTCTTGCCTGTAAAATGCACATACTTGTAAATACTAAATAATTTGCAATAGGTAAAACACGAGTAAGAGTGACTCAATGAGCACTATACAAAGAAATACATCAAACTTGAGAAATCATTAATTAACAAAGACACGTATATTGGAAAGAGATAGTAGTAGCAAGGGGAGAATTTTGAATTTATTTCCCACAAATAGCCCACAGCTCATATGTTCATACAGAGTCCTCTCTTTGTGGATGCAAACACTGAGCCCCGGAGAGTGACAAAATGGCCTTAATGGATGGGAAATTTGCTGTAATCTTCCTATTGCAGATGGTCCTTGGAACCCTGGGGAACTTCTTGCTCTTCTGTCATTGTTCATCATCTCTTGGCTTAAGGGGATGCAGGTCAAAGTCCACAGATTTGATTCTTAGGCACTTGACTTTAACTAACTCCTTGGTCAATCTCTCCAGAGGAATCCCAGAGACCATGGAGGCTTTTGAGTTGAGATATTTTCTCAGTGACTTTGGATGCAAAGTTTTCTTCGTCCACAGAGTGTCCAGTGGGTTGTCTATGGGCACCACGTGCCTCCTGAGTGTCTTCCAGGCCGTCACTATCAGCCCCTGGAACTCCTGGTAGGCAGCGCTTAAACGGAAAGCTCCCCAGTACATTGGCCGCTCAAATATCCTTTGCTGGATCCTGAATATAAACCTAAATATTATGGTTCCTGTGTATATGGCTGACAAATGGAACAACGAAAACACTTCAAAAAATATGGAGTTTGGATACTGTGCTTCCGCACTTCATGGCAAAGACACGGACTTACTATGTATGGTATTGATATCCTCCCATGATGTTTTGTGCTTGGGACTCCAAACTTGGGCCAGTGGGTTCATGGTTTCCACCCTGTACAGGCATAAGCAGCAGGTCCAACACATTTATAGGACCAAAGTGTCTCCATGATCCTCCTCCGAGATTAGAGCCACCCAAAGCATCCATTTGCTGGTGAGCACCTTTGTGTCTTTTTATACCCTGTCTTCCATCAATTACATGTATTTTTCCATCTTTCACAAGACCAGTTGGTGGCTGATGAATACTTCTGCCCTAAGCAATGCATGTTTTCCAACTGTCTGCCCCTTTGTTTTCTTGAGGCACGACCCCATGTATCCAGACTCTTTTCTGTGTGCATGAGAAGAAATACACAATTCCCTCATCTCATCAGAAAAATATAAACTATCTGGTTTGCACTGTGTTTAGCTGCTTATACTCACTCTTCAAGGAATCTTCAGCAAAATTACAGTCGGTCTCATTTTACATCGAATTTTGAATAAGACAGAAATTTCTGCTACAGCAATAGTGACTAATGGCCAGTTGTAAATGAAATTCAGTGTAATTATTATGGAAGTACTCATGTAATTGCATTTTATTAATGGCTGTAGTGGAGAAATTCAGAGTCCAAAAAACAGAACATTCTTGGAATACTGTGGAGGTACTGGAAATGTCTTTGGATATGTAATTTTCAATGTGAGATACCAAGTTTTCTCAAGATTGACTGGCCATGTGATAGTAAGGCCAATGCCGTTTTTTGGAGGGGGAGATGTTCTCTACTTCTTCCTAGATAGGCCAGTGCCTTTCAAAGGAATAACATGTGGGATGATCATTCAGAGAATTCAGGGTAGAGGGTTCTGGGTTCTGTATTAGGATGCAAGTGGCCTGAGGTAAAGCTGGGGGAAAATTAGGTTTTAGTTGTGAAGGACAATGACATCCAGGTTGTGCAAATTGTGTCTTACATCCTTGGAGAATGATGTGTTTGAAATAAGAAAACGTGTGGAGAAAGATAGACATATTAAAAATGTTTTCAATTGAACATTGGAATTGTGAACTCGGGGGGATGAAGGAGAATCTTGCAGGAGGTTATGCTAACTGATGTTTTAAAAGAGTAGAGTGGAAAGCAAACATTAAATAGATGTTTTATGTCTATGATAAAAAATGAATCAACTTTTAGGGTCTGCAGAGGGTAGATTGTTCTGGGTTAGGTATTGGGGCCAACTGGCTGGTTGCTAAGAAGCAGATTTTAGGGTGGGTGTCTGCATCCAATTTGAGGAGACAGGCTTATAAAGAAGAGTCTTCATCAAGCTTGGATTAGTAAAGGAGTAGCAATTTGGAGACCAGAGACATGAATCTATTGAGTCTGTTTTGTTTCATGAATTTTCCTGCTTTTGAAATCACCCACCAGAGCAAATGGACACAGTTGAAACAGTAGATATCAACTCACACATAATTTAATGTAGATATCTGTGAGTAAATTTAAGTTATAGGGGTTGCAACTTTATTATTATTTTTAAAAGATTTTTTAAAAATTTATTTGACCGAGAGAGAGAGAGAGAGCACAGAGGGAGAGGGAGCAGACTTCCCACTGAGCAGAGAGCCCAACCAGGGGCTTGATCCCAGAACCCTGGGATCATGACCTGAGGAGAAGGCAGATACTTAACCAACTGAACCACCCAGGAGCCGGAGTTGCAACTTTAATGTAAATTTTTTACTTTGGAATCAGTTTAGCAAAGAACATACAGAGAATTCCCATCTTCCACTCAGTCTGTTTCCCCTATTGTTAACATCTTAGGTTACCGTAGTACATTCTGGAAAACTAAGAAACCGATACTGACACCACATTAGAATTTGAATTGTAGACTTTATTCTTATTTCATCAGTTTTAACACAAATGTCTTTTTTTCCCCCTCTTCCAGGATCCAATCCAAAATACCACGTTACATGTAGCCCACATGTATGTCCCACCTCCTCTTCTCTGTCAGATTCTTTGTCTCCTCAGTTTTTATGAACATGATAGGTGTGCGGAGGACTGAAATTGGGTTTGCCTGATTAGACAGTGATAATAGATTTTTTTCTCCCTTTTAAAAGTTAACATGTGGGGCACCTGGGTGGCTCAGTGGGTTAAAGCCTCTGCCTTCAGCTCAGGTCATGATCTCAGGGTCCTGGGATCGAGCCCCGCATCAGGCTCTCTGCTCAGCGGGGAGCCTGCTTCCTCCTCTCTCTCTGCCTGCCTCTCTGCCTACTTGTGATCTCTCTCTCTGTGTCAAATAAATAAATAAAACCTTAAAAAAAAAAAAAGTTAACATGTATTATTTGTTTCAGGGGTGCTGGTCTGATTTATCAGTCTTACACAATGCCCAGCACTCCTTTTTGGACCTCCCCTTCAGATCACTACATTTGTATCTTTGGGATAAATACCTAGTAGTGCGATTGCTGGGTCGTAGGGTAGCTCTATTTCCAACTTTTTTTTTTTTTTAATATTTTATTTATTTCTTTGACAGAGATCACAAGTAGGCAGAGAAGCAGGCAGAGAAAGAGGAAGGGAAGCAGGCTCCCTGCCGAGCAGAGAGCCCGATGCGGGGCTCGATCCCAAGACCCTGGGATCATGACCTGAGCCGAAGGCAGCGGCTTAACCCGCTGAGCCACCCAGGCGCCCCTATTTCCAACTTTTTGAGGAACCTCCACACTGTTCACCAGAGTGGCTGCCCCAGCTTGCCTTCCCACCAGCAGTGTAGGAGGGTCCCCCTTCTCCGCATCCTCCGCCAATACCTTTTGTTTTCTGATTTGTAAATTTTAGCCATTCTGACCAATGTGAGGTGGGATCTCACTGTGGTTTTGATTTGTATTTCCCTGATGCTGAGTGATGGAGCACTTTTTCATGTGTCTGTTGGCTGTTTGGCTATCTTTTTTTTTTTTTTTAAGATTTTATTTATTCATTTGACAGACAGAGAGCACAAGCAGGCAAAGAGGCAGGCAGAGAGAGAGGGGGAAGCAGCGTCCTGCTAAGCAGAGAGCCCGATGCGGGGCTCGATCCCAGGACCCTGAGATCATGACCTGAGTCAAAGGCAGAGGCCCAACCCACTGGGCCACCCAGGTGGCCTGGATGTCTCCTTTGCAGAAATGTCTGTCATGTCTTCTGCCCATTTATTGATTGGATTTTTTGTCCTTTGGGTGTTAAGTTTGATAAGTTCTTAATAGATTTTGAACACTAGCCCTTTATCTGATAGGTCATTTGCAGGTATTTTCTCCCATTTTGTCCATTGCCTTTTGGTTTTGGTGACTGTTTCCTTTGTGATGCAAAAGATTTTTATTTTGATGAAGTCCCAGTAGATCATTTTTGCCCTTGCTTCCCTTGCTAGGAAGAAGTTGCTGCAGCTGAGGTCAAAGAGGTTGCTGCCTGTGTTCTCCTCAAGGATTTTAATGGATTCCAGACATGTATATAGATTTTTATAAAAACATCTCACATCTCATCTAATCACATCATATCACATCAGGGAATTCATGCAACTAACCATTACTTATCATTGGCAATGCTAATATCAATCGTGTGGTTATCAAGAGTTGGTAGTGTTATCCAGTCTCTCCACTGTGAAATTCCTCTCTGCCCATCCCCATTCTGTACTGATGGGAAGGGAGTCAGTAAGTCTAGCAGGTCAGTCTCCACCTCTTAGAAAGAGTGGTATCTGGGGCGCCCGGGTGGCACAGTCGGTGAAGTGTTGGACTATTGATCAGGTCTGATCTCAGGGTTGTATGATCGAGCCCTGTGTTGGTTTCTGCACCTGGCAGGGAGTCCGCTTGAGTTTCTCTCTCTCCCTCTTCCCCTCCCCCTTCATTTTCCCCTCTTTCTCTCTAAAATGGGTAGATAAATCTTTTCTTAAAAAAAGACATCTTTTAAAAAAAGATAAAAGAGAAATGCTTTTTTTTTTAAAGTCACCTGGGTGACTCAGTCGATTAAGCGTCTGCCTCTTGATCTGGGCTCAGGTATTCATCTCAGGGTCATGAATTTGAGCCCTGAGTCAGGCTCCATAAGCCCACCTAAAAAAGAAAAAAGAAAAAAAAAAGAAAATATGCAAATATACAGGAAGGCATTGGTGGTCTAAAATAATTCAGAATTTTCTGCAGAAGAGAACTTTGCTGTGTAGTTTGCTAAAGAAACACTACTTACATACACTGCAGATTTCAGGGCTTGGAAGCTAAATGTGCCTTGATATTTGCATAAAGCCGATGTTTTCTCATGATTCGATTCTGATTATAATTTTCTTTCTTTAAAAGTCAACTTTTTTTTTTTTTATTTACTTGATAGACAGAGATCACAGTAGGCAGAGAGGCAGGCAGAGAGAGGAGGAAGCAGGCTCCCCGCTGAGCAGAGAGCCCGATGCGGGGCTCGATCCCAGGACCCTGAGATCATGACCTGAGCCGAAGGCAGAGCAGAGGCTTAACCCACTGAGCCACCCAGGCACCCCTAAAAGTCAACTTTCATGGTAATTCACATATATCGTGGAAAGAGGAATGTAGCAAGCAGGTCAGGGTAATACAAAAAAATGTTTTAAAACTACAGCTCTGTGCATGTTGGAACAGGCTCTCCCCCGCATGGGGGCCGGCAGCCGCAACTTGTCCAATGCTTCCCGGTGGACGCAGCCCAGGGCACAAGGCCAGGCCTACGGTGTGGTGCTCTGGCAGGAGCTGGTGCAGGTGCCTGGGCTGCCTGTGGAACGTGAGCTCCTGGGATCTACCTGGAGTCCAGCTGTGGATGGAGGTCCGAAGCAAGTGACAGGGAGGCACTGGTGTGGGCAGGAGGCATGGGGTGTAATTGAATTTTGTTTTTCCAATGACACAAAAAGTGATGTGTCCTGGGTACATCAAGCACCTGACAGTGCTGCGATGTGCTCTATTATGGCTGATGTTACCTTCATCCCCTTGGCTCAGGTGTTCTCTGCCAGATCACCCCACTCTATAGCTAATACAGCATTTCATTCTTATTTAAATTCAATTAGCCAACACAGAGTGTATGACTAGTTTCCGATGGAGTGTTCAGTGATTCATCAGTTGCATATAACACCAGGGCTCATCACAACACATGCCCTCCTTAATGCCCATCCCCCAGTCACCCCATCCCCCTGCCAGCAACCCTCAGTTCGTTTCCTAGACTTAAGAGTCTCTCGTGGTTCATCTCCCTGATTTTGTTCCCTTCACCTTTTTGGTCTTCCGCACTATCCCTATGGTTCCACATATGAGTGAAACCATATGATCATTGTCTTTCTCTGATTGACTTACTTTACTCAGCATAATCCCCTCCAGTTCCATCCATGTTGATGCAAATAGTGGGTATTCTTCCTTTCTGATGGCTGAGTGATGCTCCATTGTGTATATGGACCACATCCTCTTTATCCATTCATCTGTTGAAGGGCTTCTCGGCTCTTTCAGTTTGGCTGTTGTGGCCATGGCTACTATGAACATCGGGGTGCAGGTGCCCCTTCTTTTCACTATATCCATACCTTTGGGGTAAATAGTGCAATTGCTGAGATAATACTGTTTTAAAGTTAGTAAAGGGGGTGTCTGGGTGGCTCAGTTCATTAAGCGTCTGCCATTGGCTCAGGTCATGATCCTAGGGTCCTGGGATTGAGACCCGTGTTGGGCTCCCTGCTCAGTGGGGAGCCTGCTTCTCCCTCTCCCTCTGCCCCTCCCCCTGCTTGTGTTCTCTCTCTCTCTCTCTCAAATAAATAAATAAAATATTTAAAAAAATTAATAAGGGGCACCTGGGTGGCTCAGTGGGTTAAAGCCTCCGCCTTTGGCTCAGGTCATGATCCCAGGGTCCTGGGATCGAGCCCCACATCTGGCTCTCTGCTCAGCGGGGAGCCTGCTTCCTCCTCTCTCTCTGCCTGCCTCCCTGCCTACTTGTGATCTCTGTCAAATAAATAAATAAAATCTTTAAAAAAATATCTTAAAAACAAACAAAAAAAAAGTGCGGCTCTTGGACCAGAGGCAACACTTGGTGAACTTGTTCAAAATGCAGAAACTCATGTCCCCCCCCCCAGAACGGAATCAGAGCCTGTATTTGAACAAGATCTCCAGCTTGGGGCTGTATACGTTAAATTTTTGAGCAGTGCACTTCTGACTCACCATGACTCCCATTGAGAAAGATACACAACTTACGATGTAAATAGAGAGACAAAACATAACCGCTATGCCTGTGTTGATGATGTAATACATCCCTGGAAGTAGTATTTATTAGGGTTTTGTGAACCTTATGCTGTCCTTTTCCCTCTGAATTAGGGAAAACGCCAAGGAGTGTTTTTGTGTCTAATCATCTTAGTGTGTAATTCATGCCACTCACCTAAGTCAGTTCTCTGAACTCTTAGGTAAAATGACAAACTCTGCACAATGGCCACATGATAAATGCATTATTTATCTCCAGGATGGTTGACATTCAGGATTCTCGCAGGAGCCCTGCTAGTACCTGGACCCTGCTCAGTGGGATTTCAACCAGTGCTTATTGTTAACAATTCTGGGGGAAAAAATCAAGTGGTGAGAACTATGGTAATCCTTCACTACTCTAGGTTTCAGTAAGTTCCATTGGGTTAAGTGATCGATAAAAGTAGTGCAGTCTGGGGCGCCTGGGTGGCTCAGTGGGTTGGGCCTCTGCTTTCAGTTCGGGTCATGATCTTACGGTCCTGGAATCGAGCCCCGCATTGGGCTCTCTGCTCAGCAGGAGGCTGCTTCCCTCTCTCTCTCTGCTTGCCTCTCTGCCTAATTGTGATCTCTCTCCCTCTGTCAAATAAATAAATAAAATCATAAAAAGATAATGTAGTACAATCTGCCTCTTAAAGTTTGACCCCAATGCTTTTATTTGTGAGGGGCTCTTCTGAGACTTCCCTCTTTCTTCCATGGACACTCTTCTGTTGTTCCTGTCATGAGTGGGGGTCAGTGTCGCTGTTCACCTTCCTGTAAGACATTCATATTAATTTGCATTGAATTATGCTGAGGACTCAACATGGGGACGGAGTCATACAGATTAAGATTAAGTCCAGTGATTTCTAACGTGAAATATCGGTGTCATGGATAGCTTTCACTTGCATCTGTCTGGAAATCCTCAGGGGATGCCTGGCTCATTTTTGTCTCTGCTCATAACTGACGTGTTGGTGCATATGACAGTCCAAAGAGAAGGAAAGAACATGTTTTCTTGGCAGAATGACTTCTTATAGATGTTCTCTTTGAGTGCAGAGACCCATGTACCTTCTCACCTGTCAGACCCCAGAGTTTCCTGCCCACTTCATTGCAGTGTTGCAATGGTCTTCAGATGTGCCAATGCTTGCCAGCATCTGCCTGTAGGGATCCTGGAGAAAGAGCCTTTCTCAAATGTTCCGAAGCTCCCTTGGAAGACAATGAAAGGAAACATGTAATTGTTTTTTTTGTTTGATTTTTTTTTTTTTTTAATTAATGACTGGAAAAAGATTTCTGGAAACTTTCTCCCTCCCAGCCTGCACTCTGATTGCCCATGTGGGAGAAATGACAAGTGCGGTCAAGGGGTTGGTGAGGTCACAGGTTCCTGAACTCATATCTCAGGGTCTGGCTGCCTCCTCTCCTCACCTGTCCTGGCTGGTAGGACCTTCACGTCTGCCCACCGTCCTCATAGTGGGAAGGAGGTGGTGGCTTCTGTTTCAACCAGAAGGGCAGAGTCTACTGTACCTCTGTGTTTATTAAGATCTCTAGATCTTCATTCATTGTTGACATTGACTGTGGGGTAAAGCTATATCTATAAATGGAAACTTCTTTTAACATCTTGATTTAATTTTATTTTTTCAGTGTTTTAATTTCTTAAGGAATCTCCACACTGTTTCCCAAAGTGGCTGCGCCAACTTGCATTCCCACCAACAGTGTAAGAGGGTTCCCCTTTCTCCACATCCTCTCCAACAGTTGTTGCTTCTTGTCTTATTAATTTTGGCCATTCTAACTGGTGTAAGGTGGTATCTCAATGTAGTTCTGACTTGAATTTCCCTGATGGCTAATGATGATGAACATTTTTTTCATGTGTCTATTAGCCATTTGTATGTCTTTGGAGAAATGTCTGTTCGTATCTTCTGCCCATTTTGTGATGTAAAATCCTAGAGGAGAATGCAGGCAGTAACCTCTTCGACATTGGCCACAGCAACTTCTTTGAAGACATGTCTCCAAAGGCAAAGGAAACAAAAGCAAAAATGAACTTTTGGGACTTCATCAAGATAAAAAGCTTCTGGGGGTGCCTGGGTGGCTCAGTGGGTTAAGCCTCTGCCTTTGGCTTGGCTCATGATCTCAGGGTCCTGGGATGGAGCCCCGCATTGGGCTCTACTCAGTGGGGAGCCTGCTTCCCTCTCTCTCTGCCTGCTGCTCTGCCTACTTGTGATCTCTCTGTCAAATAAATAAATAAAAATCTTTTTAAAAAAAGATGAAAAGCTTCTGCACTGCAAAGGAAACAGTCAACAAAACAAAGAGGCAACCCACGGAATGGGAGAAGATATTTGCAAATGACAGTACAGACAAAGGGCTGATACCCAAGATCTATAAAGAACTCCTCAGACTCAACATTAAAAAATAAAACATAATCATGGCAACTGGATGCTTTTAAGTGGTTTACAATTCAGTCATCAACACAACTATAGGAAGACTTTTATTTTCTATAGTTGAAAAAGCATTCACTATTTTCTAGAATGGGTGCAATAAAGAAAGAGGATAACACCAAATTTCAAGGAATGTTGAGGAATTAGACTTTTCATATATTGCTTTTAGGAGAGTAAAAAGTACAATCACTTTGGAAAACGGTGTGGCAGCTAGTTAGGAAAATAAACATTTACCTACTGAAATGGGAGCATTTTGTCACCCTAAAATATGTCTCTTTGGCTCAAAGATGAATTGAGGCTGGTATTTTAAAGAAACACCAGATAAAGGAAAAGCTCTGTGACCCAGTATTTGTTTGCTTTTGAAAGAGACATTTGGGGGCGCCTGGGTGGCTCAGTGGGTTAATCCTCTGCCTTCGGCTCAGGTCATGATCTCAGGGTTCTGGGATCGAGCCCCGCATCGGGCTCTCTGCTCAGCAGGGACCCTGCTTCCTCCTCTCTCTCTGCCTCTGTGCCTACTTGTGATCTTTGCCTGTCAAATAAATAAATAAAATCTTAAAAAATATATATATTAAAAATAAAATAAAAAAAAAGAAAGAGACATTTGGGTTTACAAGGGGAAACTTCATCTGTAAGGTGTCTCCCTCTGTGTTCCAGAAAGAGGTAGAAGGTGTCAGTCTCCTGAAGCTGTGACCAGTGGAGAAGGCATGGATCTAAATGTGGTCACAACCACAGCCTTGGTTCCCATGCTTAGGCAACGGTCACCTCCCAAATGCTTCCCAGTAGGATCACATGTGGGATTTCAAAATTATCACCACTGGTGGCCTCCCCCTCAGATTCTGTCAGTTGGTTTGGGTGAAAACAACAATGCTTTGTTAATTAAGGGCTCCAGGTGATTCTCAGTGAGGCCAGGGGTAATCCCAAGGGCTTCAGGTGGTTTTTATGAGAGTGGAGAGGCGGCTTTGCCTCACGGAGAGGTAACGGTTTCTGCTACATGAGTCTGGAGGGTCGGGTCCATGCAGCACATGGTTCCTATGCTGTCGTGAATTCATGGGTTCTGTTGGAGCAAAGGCCTCCTAGAAGCAGAGAAGGAAAAGTCAGGGATTGGTTTTAAAATAGGAGGTCACAGTTCCTGAATAGCTCCTGACACAAAAGACGAAGAAGTTGGGACTTCTCTGCATTTCTGGGTCCTGCCTTCCGGCAAACAGTTTACAGTGGTTCTACTGGTGGCTTTATGGGCATTTTCTCATGATGCAGCTGTGATTTCTCCACAAAAAGCTTGTGAGAAACAAATCGAGAGGACAAGGAGAAAGAATGGCCAGTTCTCAGGTAAGCTTGGTGTCCCAGGAGAGTCTGTATCATGTTTTTCTCCTGAAATTGCTTGCATTTAGAAACTGCAAATGTTTCCTCTAGTTCTGATGTTTCTCCCTTATGTTTTCACCTTATTTTAAAACCATTTCAGAAATGAAACTGAAGGCTAGGTCTTCAGAACACTTCTCCCCTTTATCCCAGAGACTTGTCTCCTGTGTCTCCAACCCAGGTTCCAACATGGTATCAAGAGTTGTCGATTTCAATGAAAACCTGCAACTGTTGAAAATATTCCGTTGGTGACAGATCTAGAGAGGAAGGTGTTGAATCCAAGATTCCTATTGCTGCTGAGGTTTGTTCTTGGGATCTCAGCGAAGGCAAACATTTCTCATTTAGGTCCCATGTGGATGCTTTATCAGCTCTGTGTAGCCCAGGAATAAGAAAATGCCCAAATCGACATAATAAATATGAAATCCAGAATATCTTGTAAAGTTCTTGGGAAAAAGCAGGGAGTGAGTCTTTCTCTTTAGAATGTGAAAAGGATACTCTATTTAAAATATACTAGGTGGGCACCTGCATGGCTCAGTGGGTTAAGCATCAGACTCTTGATTTCAGAACAGGTCCTGATCTCAGGGTCCTTGAGTGGAGCCCTGTTTTGGCTCCATGCTCAGCAGGGAATCTGCTTGAGATTCTCTCTCTGCCTCTTCTTCAGTACTTCCCCTCTTCTCTCTAAAATATAAATATATCTTTAAATAAAGTAAAAAAATAAAATATACTAGCTAGTACAAGTCATGGAAACTGGTGTCTCAATGCCCCTTGACAGTCAGATGGGGACCCCAAACATGGATCAAAGATTGGGAGGAAGCCAGTCATGTGGGCATTGAGAAAAATGCACCTGAGGGAGAACAGAGGAGGCATAAATTTACTGAACACCCTGCCAGAGGGCTGCAGGCAGGGCACCAGAGGAGAGGCTGGCTGCCAGGATGCAGTAAGTGGGGCTGTGTTGAAAGGGGGAAGGTGAGAAGTTGTGGGGACTTAAGGCCCTTTATTCATCATGGTACCTGGTTGTTAGGGCCTATGGCTACCTTGAGATGGGCCCCCTGTTGGGGCTGTCTGGACTCAGCGGGAGGGTCGCTGTGGGCACTTTCTCTACTCCTTTACTCAAGCCTATTTGCCTAAAAGCAGCCTCTACAGAATCTACACGTGATTGAAGTGTATATAAATCCACTGCATTCTCATAATTAGACTTTATTCTGAATTTCTGTTTCCAGACTGTAAGGAAACACCCGTGATGGTGTGTCCTTGGGTGTGCCTTGGGAACTGATAGCAATTTGTTTCTATACACCTGATGTGAACTGCTTTTATTGGCTTGGTGCTGTCTGCCAGATTCATCCCTTATAATGTTCATATTTTCCCTCTTATCATTTGTAAGGAGCTTAGATGTTCTGAACCACATGCAGCAACCATCATCTTTCAGGTGGAAACTTCTTTGTTCTGAGTTTCTCTTGCTTTTAGTTTCTTTTTTTTTTTTTTTTTTAATATTTTATTTACTATTTGAGAGAGAGCATAAGAATTAGGAGTAGGGTAGAAGCTGATTCCCCACTGAGCGGGAGCCCCAGGAAAGTCTCCATCCCAGGACCCTGGGATCACTACCTGAATCAAAGGCAAACCCTTAACCAACTGAGCCACCTAGGTGCCCCTTGCTTATAGTTTCTGAGGAAGAGAACAAAGTCCTATGAAGTGTGGGTACATTTCCTTCAACTTGCAGCCCATTGATAAATACTTGAGACAAGCAGGGTGTGGCATTCCTCAAGGAATTCACAACTGTCTCAATGTTAATGATTTGCTGGAGGTGAAAAGCAGCCTTAGCTCCATGGCAGCCAGACCTCCAGGATCCTCTAAGTCCCCTTTAACATATGAAAATCCTTTTGGAAACTTCCTTTATTTCTACTCCCCAAATACATGTTGGCCATCATCCTCCAAGCGTATGGCCCACTGATAGATATCTGATGGGTCTCCTTACTAGACAGTGCAAGACCAGCTAGCCCCTCAAGGACCTGGGAGCCTAGACTCCAAATTCCTTAGACACTTCCACCATCCCTCACCCTCCCCCCTTTGAAAGTATGTAATCAGTCACTGCTTACAACCCCAGTGCAGCTCTTTGACCAAAAGGTCCTGACCGGTGCTTTAATAAGACCACATTTTTTGCACCAGTGATATCTCAATAATTGTTTTTTCATAATTCACTATCAAACCCCAATATTTCACATCAAAAACATCTGGAGAATTTTTTATTGACAAATGGCTCATATCCAAAATCCATCAGTTTGCACTAGACAAGGAGGGCTCTCACTTCTGTGTAGTTGGTATATATGGGTTCTGGGTTGGAGATTCTCATTCAGTTGACCCGCCGTCCCATAGTTTTTCTTCTACTGGACACTCATATCACAGACTTACTCTTTTATTTACTTCTTTGTGTTTTCAGAAACAAACCAAGAATCACATAATGAACATTTTTGAGTGTCTTAAAATCCTGAGATCTAATACAACACAAATCACAATTTAATCAGTTTTTTCAATAAACTACTATGGTGCAGGATCATTGACTAATTGGCCAAGAAAGAGAGCATTCTCGAGAGGATATATGGTGCAAGTTAGTAAGTTTATTTTAAAAGCACCGTATCAATGGGCAGGAAGAGCTGCACTTTGGCTGCATAAGCTGGTGGTTCTGTGTTTAATGTTCATTGAGGGGGGGAGCGGTGTGTGCAGGGAGTATAAGATCATAAATGTTTCTTTGAATCTGTACTTGTAAAACTACTTTTGCAAGATTCCTCGGGCACTTATTCCACTTGGTATTAATATGGGTGAGATGTACAGGTAGTCCCAAGATCCACTGAGAATGTAGCAATTTTCCCTTAGTTGATGCTTCTAGAACTATGCAGGCGGGGTGCCTGGGTGGCTCAGTCAGTTAAGGGTGTGCTTTTGGCTCAGGTCATGATCTCAGGGTCCTGGGATCGAGCCCACATCAGACTTCCTGGTCTGTGGGGAGTCTGCTTCTCCCTCTCCTTCTGCCCTGCTCATAAATCTTAAATAAAATCTTAAAACAACAACAAAAAACTATGCCAGCTGTAGGTCAGCCTTCTGGACTACAAGTGAACATTTTTTGTTTCTAGCCCTCATCATAGTAGTCTCAGAAATAAGAGTTGTTTTCTTTCTGTCATTCAGTGTGTCTGTGTTGATAGTGTAATAAAAGACAAGCATCATCATCAGGGCACCTGGGTGGCTCAGTCATTTGGCCTTTGCCTTGGGTTCAGGTTATGATCCTGGGGTCCTGGGATGGAGCCCCGGATCCAGCTCCCTGCTCAGTGGAAAGCCTGCTTCTTCCAATGCCCCTGCTTGTATTCCCTCTCTCACTGACTCTCTCTGTCAAATAAATAAATAAAATCTTAAAAAAGAAAGCAGCAGCAGCAGCAAAAAGATTTATAAATGTCATGTCATTGAAACTGTTTCTTAAATTAGGCAGCATGAAAATTTTCTATCACTTTTCCTGTGGATATGAGTACTTTCTAAATATATGGATGTGTGCATGAATATACAATGGTAGATCAGTGTTGGGTGGATCCTTCTTGTTTTCATCATTCTTCTCAGGTTGGACACCTTCTACGAACACTGCTTTAGGGTCTCTCTGTATATTGACCTGAGTGCCCTTTTAGATCAACTCTAGGTCAGATAAACTTGGTGAAAGCCTGATCCCTTCCATGTTACTGGATATTTGACAAAATATTCCCATAAAATTAGAAGAATAATGTTTTCTTCTCTAAGATTATTATTCTTCATTTCACCTTAATTTATGAACAATTGTTAGATGCTCTCTAGAAACTAGGAAATGGTGGGAAAAGGATTGTTGTTGACTTTCTGCTATTCCAGTAGAATCTGTCATTGGTATAAAACCTACTCAGAAACACTTGGGTGGCTCAGTCAATGAACTGTTTGCCTTTGGCTTGGATCATGGTGCCAGAGTCCTTAGATGGAGCCCTGTGCTGGGCTCCGTGCTCAGGGGGAGTCTGCTTGTCCCTCTCCCTCTGCAACCCTCCCCTTACTGCCCACACCCTGGCTCATGCTGTTTCTTGCTCTCTTTCTCTCTGTGTTTGAAATTAAATGAAAATCAGTAAACAAAACAAAACAAAGCAAAACAAAAAACCAACCATTTCAATTCCAAGTCCTCCAATAATTCATGCCTTGGAACTCTAGCTCTCATTAAAAAATAGATCTCTTGGGTCATGGGCTATTGCCTCCTTAGAAATGCAGACTCCCATCCCACCCCAGTATTTCTGAACAGAATCTACATTTTTACAAGATCGCCAATGCACTGATTTAAAATTCTAATTCACGGGGCACCTGGGTGGCTCAGTGGGTTAAGGCCTCTGCCTTCGGCTCAGGTCATGATCCCAGAGTCCTGGGATCGAGCCCCGCATCGGGCTCTCTGCTCAGGGGGGAGCCTGCTTCCTCCTCTCTCTCTGCCTGCCTCTCTGCCTGCTTGTGATCTCTCTCTCTCTCTCTGTCAAATAAATAAATAAAACCTTTAAAAAATAAATAAATAGGGGCACCTGGGTGGCTCAGTGGGTTAAAGCCTCTGCCTTCGGCTCGGGTCGTGATCCCAGGGTCCTGGGATCGAGCCCCACATTGGGCTCTCTGGTCAGCGGGGAGCCTGCTTCCCCTCTCTCTCTCTCTGCCTGCCTCTCTGCCTACTTGTGATCTCTGTCTGTCAAATAAATAAATAAAAATAAATAAATAAACAAATAAATAAAATTCTAATTCACAATGGAATTTGATAAGTACATTTGTAACCCACTAAAACATCCCACCTAAGAAGTAGACCCAACTTACACTGTATTATAGTAACACAGTACTCAAAACTGTGTATTCCTTTGTTGAGGACTTCATCTGACAAATTATTTTGGATAAACACACAGTATTTATACTGGTTTTGTGAATCCTATGCCATCCTCTTACCTCAAAGTCACAGAATACATTAGAGCATATTACTGGGTTAATAATTATCTTCCTGTACAAAGGAGGATGTTCTCTGAAGGCAGAACCAGTTGTCCTAATAAAACTGGACTAACATGAGTTCACTGCTTGGTGAGTCACAGATAGAAACTACAACAGATGGTGTTGTCACAGAATGCAAACTTGATTTGCCTCAAAAAAAAAAAAAAAAAAAAAGATCACAGGGAATAACTTGCAACATAGAGACTCCTAGAACAAGGGGGAAGGATTTCCTATTATTTGGGACTAGGGTCAATATTCAGAAAGTGGAGCCTTATCTTCTGTAGAACTGGACGTTAGGTGGCACAAGAGCCTCAAGAAAACCTTCTCTACATACTTTGTATTTATGTAAACGGGCTTTGTGCACCTTCTTCGGTGGAGATTTTCATATTATGAGATAAAGGGAACCGTAGATCACTCCCGTGTGTACTGCTTGGTCCATCTGCTTAGGTGTCATGGGGGTGAAGTTCAAGTTGGGCCAGCCCAAGCTCTTCCTCGGGGCATTAAGTGCCCTTAGTTGGATAGTTTCTGTTTTCTTGGGAGGAGACTCTGCCCATGGGTGTTTTGAATAAAATGAAGATAAGGTGGAAACAAAAGGGTAAGTAAAATGTGGCACAAAGGTCAGAGGGTACAAGCAGGTAACCAAGAAAGGTTGGATCTTGGGTTTAGACGTGACATTAACTCCCTCTCTCATCTTAGGGACCATCGTGGACTGTGTCAATGGCCACTTGGTGACTGTGGAATTTATTGCAGGGACAGCTGACCTTCAGGGATGTGGCCATAGAATTCTCTGAGGAGGAGTGGGGACGCCTGACCCACACTCAGCGGCAACTGTACCGGGACGTGATGTTGGAGAACTATGGACACTTCCACTTCCTGGGTGAGGAAGACTCCTTCCAGATTTCCCAAACCCCACTCTGGGTTTTGTTCCTTCCTGTGAAGACTGTTTCTTGGGAGATTCCTGTTTGGATGACTGGAATTCAGATCCAGGCAGAGAGGGGAATAAGTTGGGCTTTGTAGATGGAGAGAAACATCTTCATGATGTTTCCTTCTCAGCTTTAGCTTCCCCTTCCTCAAGGTAACATCATCACTTGTGTATATTTCTGGCAGTTCTAAACATTGAGTGGCTTAAGTGGTACGGCCCACATCTTCTACACCAATTTTCACTCATTATTGTATCTACTACTTGGAAGTGGAGGTCAGGATGTGAACATTGGTAATCCCTCCTTCCTGTTGTAAAGGGGATTTTGAGCAATAGCATTTGGGAAACCATTTTCTAGATTCTACAATGTTCTCTCTTCTCTACTGAGCACAACTGTGATTGGAAGCTAGAATCACCAGCAGTACTTGTTTTCTTTTTTTCTAATAAACAGGTCTCATTGGGTCCAAGCCAGACTTGGTGTCCTTTTTGGAACAAAATAAGTTCTGGGATGTGACAAGAAAGGAGACAGTAGCCTTCCATCCAGGTAGGTGGGAAAGAATGAAGCAGATGACAGAGGTGAGATCCAAATGTGAAGGAGGATGATGGACCTTAAACTGGGTGGCTTCAGTGAATTTTCTTGAATGGAAATTAGTTCAAGAAGCCCGGTGTTGTTGGTCTCCCTCTCACTGAGGGACATCTGCTATCCAAGATGATAAAACTCTTACATTCTTGAAGAATTCTCCTTCAGCTCCAGTGATGGTCCATCATATCCACCGGGAGGGCCTGGAGACTCTCCTTGGAGGAGGAGGGCCTCCCTAATCTGAGAGCTTCTCCATGGCCGTGCGGGCCCCGGGGAAATCACCCTACTCTCGAGGACTTTCGTGTTAAGCCCTTCGTAAGTTCTGTTTTGCCTCCTGTGAGATGTGTGTCAGGTAGTGCCAAGTATGTTGGAATTTGGTGGAAATTCTGAAACACTGAGGACAGACATGTTTTCAGGTTTATGTTTTCGAGTATGGAGGGTTTAATATGAACTATACAAAATTGAGACTCAGTAGCTTCATCAGATCACAAAGTACCTCCCTCAAATGAGAAAATTCACATCCTGTATTTCCCTTCAGAAGTTCACAGTCTGTGTGTTCCATTCCTAAACGGTGAAATAATGTGATGTATCTGTTTGTTTCCTAGAATTCCTGCCTAAATAATGCCATAGGGGAGCTAGGACGCTTAGAACTCTATTTATAGCCTTTAATGTAGTCTCGGTTGTTCCCTTATTTGTTAATAACTGCATAATTTAATAATTTCATCTTATATGAAGTTCTTCTGTGTTTTCACATTCTAATTAGTTGTATATGAGATTCAGTTTTGATTTTTTTAGATCCAAAGTTCTGATGGGACATGGACATGTGCTTTAGAAGAAGTGAGGGAGATAATTAGGATTGTACTAATTATTCCATAAATATTACGTATTTAAGAAAAACTTTTGCTTATAAATGTAATTTTACTTCAGGGAAAAATTAGTCATTAGATTTTTCTTCTGCTTTCCTCAGGATATACCTGAATTCATCCAAATATTTTTTTTTAATAAAGTCATTGTCAGTATATTTTACAAAGTTGGTATTAATTTAGAAATGAAAGGATTTCGATTGCTTGGTTCTACAGAATGAATTATAGCTTTATATTCTACATAAAAGGAGGCGTATATTAACGTGATACATTTTTTAATATCTTTTAAGTGCTTACTAGTAAAATCTTTCATTAGACTTTCTTATGGTTGATATTAATGAATATTCATTACAATTTTGCTATCAGTGAAGGCATGCCAACAATTCCAATGTTTGTTTTTCATGGGGTCACAGTCTGTGTTTGAAAATACAGTTATGGGATGACTGGGTGGCTCAGTTGGTTAAGCGGCTGCCTTCGGCTCAGGTCATGATCCCAGCGTCCTGGGATCGAGTCCCACATCGGGCTCCTTGCTCAGCAGGGAGCCTGCTTCTTCCTCTGCCTCTGCCTGCCACTTTGTCTGCCTGTGCTCTCTAGCTCTCTCTCCCTCTCTCTCTGACAAATAAATAAAAAATTAAAAAAAAAAAAGAAAATACAGTTACGGGGCACCTGGGTGGCTCAGTGGGTTAGAGCCTCTGCCTTTGCCTCAGCATGATCCCAGAGTCCTGGCATCGAGCCCCGCATCAGGCTCTCTGCTCGGCAGGGAGCCTGCTTTGCTTCTTCTCTCTCTGTGCTTACCTCTCTGCCTACTTGTGATCTCTGTCAAATAAATAAATAAAAAATCTTAAAAAAAATTAAAAAAAAAAAAAGAAAATACAGTTACATAGTGATTTTCCTTTTAGATAACCCATCTATTTTTTAATTGAGAATTTTTAATCTTAAATTTGGTCTTATTCTGCTTTTGTAATTCCATAATAATGTACTTCCTTTTGTCTGGGACTTTCCACAACATGAAGTAGTTGTGCTTTCCTTTTTCTTTGTGTATTTTATTCTAGGGGATGCAAGGGTGGCTTGGTCAGTTAAGCATCTGCCTTTGCCTTAGGTCATGATCCTAGGGTTCTGGGATTCTAGATTCTACAATTCTCTCTTCTCTACTGAGCACAACTGTGATTGGAAGCTAGAATCTTGGAAGCTAGAGTCCCAAGTTGGGCTCCTTGCTCAGCGGGGAGCCCGCTTCTCCCTCTGCCGGCTGCTTCCCCTCTTTGTACACACGTGCTCTCTCTCACAAATAAAAAAATAAATCTTTAAAAAGAGACATTAAAAAATTTTTTTAAACTCATATTCTCAATTGCGTACAAAATTATTCAACTTATCTCTACCCCTGCACCCACTTTGTTACCAGTATCACAAATTCTATCTTTTATATTGTGTACTTTATTACCTGGGTTTATGATTTAAAAACATTTTGTAGGGGCGCCTGGGTGGCTCAGAGGGTTAAGCCTCTGCCTACAGGTTAGGTCATCGTCTCAGGGTTCTGGGATCGAGTTCCCCATTGGGCTCTCTGCTCAGCAGGGAGCCTGCTTCTCTCCCTGCGTCCCCACCCTCACCCCTGGCTTGCCTCTCTGCCTACTTGTGATCTCTCTCTATGTGTCAAATAAATAAATAAAATCTTTAAAGAAAACATTTTGTGACACAAATAAAAACAACTTGTGCTACCTCATTACAACACTACAGGTTTCTATAATTGTGAAAATATTTATAATTAGCAGAGAGGTTTTTATTGTCATGTGGTTTTAGTTATTGTTTAGAATCCTTTTACTTGACCTAGAAGGATTTCCTTTAACGTTTCTTGTAGAACAGGGCTAGGGGTAAACTTACAGGGGTTTCTATGTGGGAAAGTGTTCATTTCTACCTTTATGGAAAACAGTTTTCCCAGGTAGAGGATTCTTTTTTTTTTTTTTAAGCTTTTATTCATTTATTAGTTAGAGAGAGAGAGCACAAGCACAGGCAGACAGAGAGGCAGGCAGAGGCAGAGGGAGAAGCAGGCTTCCTGCCGAGCAAGGAGCCCGATGTGGGACTCGATCCCAGGATGCTGGGATCATGATCTGAGCCGAAGGCAGCCGCTTTACCAACTGAGCCACCCAGGCGTCCCCAGGTAGAGGATTCTTGGCGGATATTTTGATCTTTCAGTGCTTGAATACACTGTCCCATGCAGTTCTTCCTACCAGGTCTGCTGTGAATCCTAGTAATAATCTTATGGAGGTCTCTTAAATCAGATGAGTTGTTTTTATCACACTGTTTCAAAATTCTCTTTTTTACTGGTGAATTTTCATAGGTTAATTGTGATGTGTCACTGTGTTCATGTCTTGAGTTTTATCCTACTTTAAATTTCCTGAGCTTCTTGAATTTGTCTCTCTCTCTTTTTTTTTTAAGATTTTATTTATTTATTAGTTAGAGAGAGTGAGTACAGGCAGAGAGGCAGGCAGAGGCAGAGGGAGAAGCAGGCTCCCTGCCGAGCAAGGAGCCCGATGTGGGACTCGATCCCAGGACGCTGGGATCATGACCTGAGCCGAAGGCAGGTGCTTAACCAACTGAGCCACCCAGGCATCCCGAATTTGTCTCTTCTTTCCACAAACATGGAAATTA
>ML102094.1:11287-107348 GCA_003697995.1 Taxidea taxus jeffersonii | reverse complement strand
AAAAAAAACCAAAAAATAGAAAAAAAAACCTTACAAACTCCAATGACAGAATATTGCCTCTGGCTCTACTACATTGTGATCATCCACTAGATTCCAACATACTATTGCCAGGTGAAGCATTGGAACATGCATAGAAAGTATTGTGCTCTGTTGAAATTTATAAGAAAGAAATTGTCTAAAAAATGTGAATTTGATACAACAACCTTAGAGAAGATTTCTATTTAACTGTTCTATTGTTTATATTCATTGAAGGTACATTTTTATGTTCTCTATCAATTACCTTGAATAATTAGGTCAAAAAATATTAATGGTATGAATATAAACTGAAGAACATAGAGTATCTGTATATAAGATCTCTCTCCATGTCTTTAATCATAGTTTAATGAAAATTTAGTAGTTTAATAGAATAAGAACAGAGGTGCCTATAATTCAGAGAAAATAACGTATGATATTTAAAACTCTAGATGTAAAGAAAATGTGTAAATCAGTTCCCTAAGGGCCAGTTGGGAGTCCTGTGAACAAAAGGTCATTTGGGTTTCAGAAAAAAACCCTTCTGACCATTAAGCATATATAATTTCTGGTGACATTCCAAGTTAATTATTCATAGACTTGTCAAGGGGTCTGAAAGTTTTAGAAAAAGAATGAGTTATCCAAAACAGTGAGTATAATGCCTGATGTAGGACAAGGTGTTAGGGTTCAAAACTGATGGCCAAGAAAGAATTCTTGAGACATTTGGTGCAAAAATGTGCTTTTATTAAAGCACAGGGACAGGACCTGTGGGCAGAAAGAGTTGCAATGGGGTCATGAGGAGTGGCCCATTATATATTTCCAAGTTGGGAAGGGGTTAGAGATAGCGTAAGTCTCTAAGGAATTTTGAAAGCAAGGTTTCTAGGACTTTGAGGTTGCTAACTATTGTTGGGAAGGCATAATTTATTATCATCTGATGAAACTAATCATGAGACCCTTTAGATGTATTTTGGTGAGCCATATGCTTGGGGGATGATTGCCAACCATATCTTGGGTGGGGGTTAGGAGATAAAGGAATTTTTATATGTTAAAGTAGGCATACAGGATTCTGGGCAGGGGGTGGGTGGTGGGCGGGGCTTGGTTAGGATTGCCTTTTGACCTCAGCAAATTATTAACATCTAGGCAGTTGAGTCACTAGAGGAATGTCACTCTGACTGTTTCAAGGACTTGTCAGTGGCCTGTACGTAGTAAAGAAATTTGATAATTTTTCTTCTGCCTTTGTTTCCCACATGAATGTCCATCAACTTCATGGTAAATGAAAACATGCAAGGCAATATAGATATTGTGCTAAATGCTGTATTTCTTGTTTATATAATTACATGCAACCTATACAGCAAATTATTAATTGTAAAATTACAAAATGACAATTCCTTATAAAACTATTCATACATATGTTGAAGTGAGAAGTTAGAGATAAGCAAGGGGAGAAGGCTTGCTGATCTACATGGTAATGAATTAGAATTGAAAAGATCAGTATGAACTCATGTTTAGCTTAATATAGATATAGATGATTACTTACAGAGTTATTTATAGATACATGTATGTACTTTGGTTACTATTCACACATGTTTTCCTGCTTTGTCACGTGAATGGGTCAATAAGCAACAATCCCCCAAGAAAAATGAGCATACTTAGTATTCAGATCTTAGTTTCTAATACCATTCTCCAAAAAAAAAAAAAAGAAGAAGAAGAAGAAGAACCAGGAATCCTTGGGTTAACAGTGATTCTAAGATTGGAACACAACATATATTATATGATTCTGGAGGATCTTGAGTTCTAGAAAGCAAGAAAGTCTTAAAAGGAAACACACAATGATGGGGTATAACAAAGTGACGTAGAAGCCAATGAAAGAGTTCCCAGTGTCCAAAGCTGGAACAATTTGAGCAACAAAATAAAACAATACTGGATTATAAACCAAAGTAAAAGGTAAAAATTCATGAGTTCAGAAACTGCTATAAACAAATGACTTAAATAAATAAATGAGAGAGACTAGACAAATCTCCCCTTCAGAAGAATTCCAAATTTATGTAGATAATCTGTCTTCAAGAAGGTTCAGCAAGTGTGGACTGTACATTCTGACTTTCTTCCACAGAGTATAGTACACAAAGGACATAAACCTGATAAAGAC
Source organism: Taxidea taxus jeffersonii (assembly GCA_003697995.1). Taxonomy (NCBI): domain Eukaryota; kingdom Metazoa; phylum Chordata; class Mammalia; order Carnivora; family Mustelidae; genus Taxidea; species Taxidea taxus. The sequence continues at coordinate 105,193 of ML102094.1, read as the reverse complement.
TATTCAGCCAGATGACCAAAATTATTATCAATAGCGATGTCATATTGATATGATAAAGTTGATATGATACTTTTGAGATAATGTGATGAGAATGACATATTGTTTTTGTGGGCTTCCACCTCCAAACCAATAATTCCACTATAATCATAAAACAATCAGACAAATTCAAGTTGAGAGACATTCTACAAAATGTCTGGTCTGTACTTCTCAAAACTGACAAGGTCATCAAACACAAGGGAAATCTGAGAAACTGTCAACCAAGAGTTAACTTAGGAAACTTGAAAAATAAGTGTAATGTGGTAATCTAGATAGGATCCTGGAATAGGGAAAATTGAAATAGGGTGGGGGGGTTAGGAAGGATAAGAACAAGTAAGGAATAGAAAAGGGAAAGTGCACTGAATCTCAAGATAATTCAAAATTTATATGGCAAGTAATGCTATCACTATATCATACTTTTTTCCAGTAAACAATACGTTCATAGACTAGGTAAACATTGTTTAGTAGTTTATAAATTTTACAGTCAAGAAGTCCAGATAGCTTAATTATGATCATAGAATAGAATGTGGCAGAAAAAATTAAGGAGACTAAATTATCAGTTCTTATAGCAAAACATCAGTAGAAAGTCAATTAAAATGTATAAATTAAAAGATTTTGATCAAGCACATTATTTAGAGATATGCTGTTACCTACCAGAAGAAAACCTGTTTTGTTAAAGGAGACAGTTCTCCAACACTTTATCTTTGAAAGAAAGAAGTCCTGTAAATACTTTGTCCTGATGTTTAATTTTTTTTAATTTGTATACTTCAAAGAAAAGAGAAGTTAATACTTCATCTGAAACAGATTTTATGCTGCAGTCTCTTAAATATTTTGCCAAACCTAATTTGCTTATAGCACAATTTCATTTGACACTATACCCAGTCATGTCACACGTTTTGTGAAGTGTATTATCAGGGAGAATATGGCAATGCAATATTTTGATTTCATAGGATAAAGTCCTTTTGTAAAATTCAAATGAAAATTCCAGAATGACAGAGATAAATTCAAGTAGGAAAGAGTCTCAGCCTGTTCTTTTTTTGGTGAAATTCTCTGGAATGACTTGTTATTCCAATGTCTCTGCTTTGATTTAGAAGGTTATAATCCCAGATTTAGAGAGGGACTAGCCTTATTGAAAGGATTTGAAAGGCCACACTACTTCTAAAATAACAATACTTATTCTGCATTAATTATTAATTTCATTTATTTGTTCTGAACCCTTGATCATCTGAAGCTATTTTGAAGTGATTATCTTAAGCTATTAGGGAAATATAACACAGAAACAGAAGAGATACCTGAAATGAATGTTTAAAATATAAAAATACTATTTTCAGACTTCTGGGTGAATTTTTTGGTTAGAAGAACTTTACAGGAATTACTAAGACTAGGATTTTATTCCCATAAAACTGCAAATGGCTTGGTAGATTTCTTGCTTTACTATCACAAGTAAGCATATGAAAAGTCAATAAGTGTGAATATTTCCCCAAACTCATGGAAATAATTCAGAGTCATGCTTTTTAAGAAAGTCAGTGTAGAAGTGACATAACCAAAATACCAAAATGAAGCCTAGGAGACCCCAGGTTCCATCTCCCCACAAAGATTAACAACTAGATGTCACAAAGTTACAAAACAAACACTTCTGGGAGAGCTCTGTAGTCCTCTGAAGAAACTTCAATAGAACAAAAAAATCTGAGAATATCACACACAAAACAGAAGGAAGACAGTTTCATTTTGCCTGCATTAACCCCCCTCCCCCCCCTTCCCCACCCCAAACCATCATTGCTCAGTGCCAACAGGGAACTCACAGTTAGAAAAATTTCCCCTTACCAGGAAAGTAAGAACACAGTGAATGAAAACTTCTCTGGACTTACAGAGCACTGTACAAAGGGTTCACTTCAGTTTCACCCAACCCAAGCCAGCAAAACTGAGACATATAGAGATGGCAAAGAACAAGGAAGAAAAGCAACGTCTACCAGTACCCACACAGAGATAGCAATCACAGTTCACAATGACCTGCTCAGCAGATAAATATACAATTTTGTCCCTGAAAAAAAAATTACCAACATTCCTGCCATAGACTACCCTCTGCAGATTTCACTAGCTTTCAATCCACAGGTATATTCACATTCACTAATGTCAATCACCTACATTCCTCCCTGACTTCTCCCAGCTACCTCACTAGAGCCACGAACTGCACTGGCAGCCCAAGCAGGTCTCTGCTGCTATAGAACACAAGACACCAGGTGGGACCCCTCTGACTGATTCCTACCACTGTAAGCCCACTCACCAGCTGTGTACTTGTGCACTGCTGTCCTGACATCTATCATCAAACTCCACTGCCTTGTGCATGGTTAGGAAGAGACTGTACTGTCATAGGAGAATGCACCAATGGCTGGGCCCCTGAGATACTGTAGGCTTGAATCAAGCCTGTATATGATCATACACAATGATCAAGCAGGATTTATCCCTGGGATGCAAGAATCGTTCAACAGACTCAAGTCAACAAATTACACATACTGTATTAATAGAATGAAAGATAAAAATCATATATGATCATCTCAGTAGATGGATAAGACACACTGGAAAAAACATAACATCTTTCATGATGAAAAAAAACACAGTGTAGAAGGAAGATATCTCAACATGATAAAGGCCCTATATGATAAGCCCTCAGCAAACATCATAGTTAATGGTGAAAGGTTGAAAGCTCTTTTCCTGAAATTAGGAACAAGACAAGGGTATTCACTCTCACTACTTCTATTCCTTCTATTCCAACCAAAGTCCTAGACAGAGCAGTCACGCAAGAAAAAGAAACAAAAGACATCCAATCAGAAAGGAATAAGTAAAGTTGTCTTTGTAGATGCTTTGATCTTATATATAGAAAATCCTAGACTCCACCAAAAACTCTTGGAAGAAATACTCAAATTCAGTAAAACTGCTGGATGCAAAGCATGCAGAAGTCAGTTGTGATTCTATGCACTAATAAAGAAACATCTAAGTAAGAAAGAAATAAAACAATCCTATTCATATTAGCATCAAAAAGAATAAAATACTTGGGAATAAATCTAACCAGGGGGGGTGAAAGATCTGCACTGAAAAGATCTGCTGAGACTTTAATGTAAGAAAAAAATTAGAGAGACACAAACAAATAGAAAGATATCTTGTCTTCATGGATTAGAAGAATTAATATTGCTAAAATATCCATACTATCCAAAGCCATCCACAGATTTTATGTAATCCTTATCAAAACTCCAATGGCATTTTTCATAGAAATAGAAAAAAAATCTTAAAATTTTTATGGAGCCACAAAAGACCCTTAAATAGTCAATGAAACCCTAGAAAGAAGAACAAAACTGGAGGTATCACAACTTTTGATTTCCACTGTACTACAAAGCTATAGGAAATAACAATAGTATGGTAGTGGCATAAAATTGACCAACAGAATGGACTGGTGGAATGAGAGCCCTCTCAGAATCTAGAACTGAACCCCTGTATATACAGTCACATAATATTTGAAAGGAAAGCCAAGAATACTCCACAGGGAAAGGGTAGTCTCTTCAATAAATGGTGTTGGGAAAACTGGAAAACCACAGAGAGAAGGATGAAATTGGACCCTATCTTATGCTGTTCATAAAAACTAACCAGAATTAGCTAAAGTAAAGAGTTAAACATAAGAACTGGAACCATAAAACTTCTAGAAGAAAAGAGAAAAAAAGCTCCTTGACATTTATTGTGGCAATGATTATTTGGAGATGACACCAAAAGCAAAAACAACAAAAGCAATAGATAGTAAGTTGGACTACATCAAGATAAAAAGCTTCTGCACAGCAAAGGAAACAATCAAGAAAAGAAATAGGCAACATACAGAATGGGAGAGAACATTTACAAATCATGAACCTAATAATTGGTTAATATCCAAAATATATAAAGAACTCATATAATCAAAAACAAAATATAAATTATCAATGTAACTAAAGTGGGCCAAGGACCTGAATAGGCATTTTTGTAAAGAAGATATACAAATGGCTTAAAAGTAAGTGAAAAAGTAACATCATCAATTATCAAGGAAAAGCAAATCATAACCATAATGAAATATCACCTCACACCTGTTAGTATGGCTTTCATTAAAAAGGGATAGTCTTCAACAAATGGTGTTAGGGCAACTGCACAGCAACGTGCAGAAGAATGAAATTGGACCGTTTTTTACACCATTCATTCACAAAAATCAATTCAAAATCGATGAAAGACCTAATTGTGAGACAGGAAACAATCAAAATCCTAGAGGAGAACATAGGCAGCAACTTCTCTGACTTTGGCTGTAGCAGTTTCTTTCTAGCCATACCTCCAGAGTCAAGGGAAATTAAAGCAGAAATGAACTATTTGAACTTCATCAAGATAAAAAGCTTCTACACAGTGAAAGAAACAACAAAACTAAGAGGCAACCTATGGAATGGAAGGAGATATTTGCAAATGACATATCCCACAAAGGGTTAATATCCAAATCTATAAAGAACTTATCAAAGTTAACACCCAAAAAGCAAATAACCATGTTTGGAAACGGGCAAAAGACATGAACAGACATTTTTCCAAAGAAGACGTATAGATGGCCAACAGACACATGAAAAGTTGTTCAACATCACTCATCATCAGGGAGATGCAAATCAAAACCACGATGAGATGCCACCTCACACCTGTCAGAGTGGCTAAAATTACAGATGTTGGTGAGGATGCAGAGAAAGGGAAACCCTCTTGCATTGTTGGTAGGAATGTATGCTTGTATGCTTGTACAGCCACTCTGAGAAACAATACGGAAGCTCCTCAAGAAGATGAAAATAGAGCTACCCTACAATTATACTACTAGGTATTTACCCAAAGGATACAAAAATACAGATTCAGAGGAGTACATGCCCATTGATGTTTATAGTAGCATTATCTACAATAGTCAAACTATGGAGAGCCAAAGGTCCATTGATTGATCAATGGATAAGAAGATGTGATATATACGTATGTGTATGTATACATACATGCATACATATATATGTATACATACATATATACATATACGTACACATCATATACATATATGTATACATACATATGTGTGTATATAGACACATATGTATGTGTATATACATACACACATATATATATGATGGAATAGTACTCAGCCATCAAAAGAATGAAATCTTGCCATTTGCAATGACATGAATGGAGCTAATGTGTATTATGCTAAATGAAATAAGTCAATCAGAGAAAGACAAATATCATATTATTTCACTCACATGTGGAATTTAAGGAATGAAACAGAAGAACATGGGGAAAAAAGAGTGACAAACTATAAAACAGACTCTTAACTAGAAAGAACAAACTGAGGGTTGTTGAAGGGAGGTGAATGGGGGATGGGCTAAATGGGTGATGGGCATTAAGGAGGACTTGTGATGAGCACTAGGTGTTATATGTAAGGCTGAATCAGTAAATTCTACACCTGAAACTAATTTTACCATTTATGTTAACTAACTAGAATTTAAATATAAACTTGAAAAAGAAAAAAAAAAAACACAAGAGATAACATGTGTTGCCAAGGCTGGAGAAATGGGAACCGTTTTGTTGTTTGTGGGAGTGTACATTTTTGCAGCCACAGTGGAAAACAATATAAAATTTCCTCATAAAACTTAAAGTAGAACCATCATATGATCTAGTAGTCTCACTTCTGGGTATATATCTGAAGGAAATAAAAACGGGATCTCAAAGAGATACTACACTCTCATGTTCATCACAGGATTATTCACAATAGCCAAGGTATGGAAACAACCGAGTATCTGTTGATGGATGAATAAATAAAGACAATGTGGTATATGCGTATATCGTGGACTATTATTCAACCAAAGAAAGAAGGAAATTTTGCCATTTGCAACAACATGAATGGTACTTGAGGATATAGTGCTAAGTAAAATAAGACAGATAGAAAAAGACAAATTTTGTGTGATACCATTCATAGGTGGAATCTAAAAATGCTGAACTCACAGAAACAGAGTTATCTGTTTGTGGAATGGTGGTTATCAGGGGCTGGGAGTGGGGCAAATTGGAAGATGTTGGCCAAAGGGTACAAAATTCTAGTTACAAGATGAATAATTTCTAGAGGTGTGATATAGATAGAGCACGATGATTATAGTTATATTTTAAGATTTTATTTATTTATTTGAGAGAGAGAGTATATGAGCAGGGGTAGGGGCACAGGGAGAGGGATAATCAGACTCCCTGCTGAGTGGGGAGCATGACACAGGGCTTGATCCCAGGACCCTAAGATCATGACCTGAGCCAAAGTCAGAGGCTTAACAGACTGAGCCACACAGGTGCCCTGATTATAGTTATTAATACTGTATTATATTCTTGAAAATTGCTAGAAGAGTAAATCTAGTAGAGTAAATACACTAATAAATTTTCTTACTACAAAAGAGAAATAATCATTATGTGATGTGATGAAAGTGTTATCTAATGCTCTGATGGTAATCATTTTGCAATATAATCAGTGTATTAGATGAACACCTTAAACACACACTATATTATATGTTGATGATATTTCAATAAAATCGGGAAAAAATAAGAAAGTCAATGTACTAGAGTCCAGGGAGTTATGAAAAGATCAAATGCTTTGGGTTCAAATAATCTCTGCCACTAATGCATATGTGTGACTTAGGACAAGTCTTGTTACTAAGGTCCTCTTGACTTTAACTCTTCCCCTTATTTCTACATGGAATAAGATGAGTAACCTAGAGCTTACCACGGTAAAGTAATTTGTTCAAGGTTACCAAACTCTGGCATTGAGACAGGATTCAAATTCAGAAAGTCTAACTAATTGCAGGGGCTGAGTTCATAAACAGCAACCTTTAGAACACACATATATTGCCAATTGATTTTCTGCAAAGGTGCCAAGATATTTCATTGAAGGAAGATAGTCATCCCCCTCAAAAAGGTCAGGAACACAACAGCACTGTCCACTATCACCACTGCTATTCAACATAGTACTAGAAGTCCTATCCTCAGCAATCAGACAAAAAACCAAAATAAAAGGCATCCAAATCAGCAAAGAAGAAGTCAAGCTATCACTCTTTGCAGATGATATGATACTTTATGTGGAAAACCCAAAAGACTCCACTCCAAATCTGCTAAAACTCATACAGGAATTCAGTAAAGTGTCACGATATAAAATCAATGCACAGAAATCTGTTGCATTTCTATACACCAACAGCCAGACAAAAGAGAGAGAAATTAAGGAGTCAATCCCATTTACAATTGCACCCAAAACCATAAGATACCTAGGAATAAACTTAGCTAAAGAGGCAAAGAATCTGTACTCAGAAAACTATTAAGTACTCATGAAAGAAACTGAAGAAGACACAAAGAAATGGAAAAACGTTCCACGCTCATGGGTTAAAAGAACAAATATTGTGAAAATGTCTCTGCTACCTAAAGCAATCTACACATTTAATGCAATTCCTATCAAAATACCATCAACTTTTTTCAAATAAATGGAACAAATAATCCTAAAATTTATAGGAACCAGAAAAGAGCTCGAATAGCCAGAGGAATGTTGAAAAAGAAAGCCAAAGTTGGCGGCATCACAATTCCAGACTTCAAGCTCTATTACAAAGCTATCATCATCAAGACAGTATGGTACTGGCACAAAAGCGCACACATAGGTCAATAGAACAGAGTAGAGAGCCCAGAAATGGACCCTCACCTCTATCTTTGACAAAGCAGGAAAGAATGTCCAGTGGAAACAAGACAGTCTCTTCAACAAATGGTGTTGGGAAAATTGGACAGCCACATCCAGAAGAATGGAACTGGACCATTTCCTTATACCACACACAAAAATAGACTCAAATGGATGAAAGACCTCAATGTGATCCAGGAATCCATCAAAATCTTTGAGGAGAACACAGGCAACAACTTCTTCGACCTCAGCTGCAGCAACTTCTTCCTAGAAACATCACCAAAGGCAAGGGAAGCAAGGGCAAAAATGAACTATTGGGACTTCATCAAGATCAAAAGCTTTTTTTTTTTTTTAAATCTTTTTTTTTTTTTTAAAGATTTTATTTATTTATTTGACAGACAGAGATTACACAAGTAGGCAGAGAGTCAGGCAGAGAGGGGAGGGGAGAAGCAGGCTCCCTGCTAAGCAGAGAGCCCGATGCGGGACTCAATCCCAGGACCCTGGGATCATGACCTGAGCCGAAGGCAGCGGCTTAACCCACTGAGCCACCCAGGCGCCCAAAAGCTTTTGCACAGCAAAGGAAACAGTTAACAAAACCAAAAGACAACTGACAGAATAGGAGAAGATATTTGCAAATGACATATCAGATAAAGGGCTAGTATGTAAAATCAATAAAGAACTTATCAAACTCAACACTCAAAGGAAGATAGACATTTTAATAAATAGTTCTGGTCAAGTAAATATCCACATGCAATAAAATGAATCTTGATCTTTGCTTCACATCAAACACAGAAATTAACTTAAAATGTTATCATATACTTAAATATAGAAAACTATAATTATCAAATTTCTAGAATACACAGGAGAAATGTTTTGTGACATTGGAGGGGGGAGGCAAAAAGTTTTTTGTAAGATAGTAAAAATATTAATCATAAATAAAAAATTGTTTAATTTGACTTCATTAAAATTAAAACATGCTTCTTTTCAAACAACAGTGTTAAGAAAATGGAAAGTCGGGGTGCCTGGGTGGCTCAGTGGGTTAAAGCCTCTGCCTTCAGCTCAGGTCATGATCCCGGGGTCCTGGGATCTAGCCCCGCATCAGGCTCTGTGCTCAGCGGGGAGCCTGCTTCCTCCTCTCACTGTGCCTGCCTCTCTGCCTACTTGTGATCTCAGTCTGTGAAATAAATAGATAAAATCTTTAAAACAAAATGGAAAGTCAAGTCACAAACAGGGGGAAAATATTTGCAACACATATATTTGACAAGACTTGTAACCATTCATAATATATAACAACTCACACAGCTTCATAATAGGGAAACAAGTCATTTAAAAATATATCGGAAAACATTTTAGACAGGTACTTTGTAGAAAAAAGTACGCAATTGGCCAATAAGCACATGAAAAGATGCTCCAGATCATTCATGGTTAGATAGGTTGATAGCTTTGTCAAAACTCATCAGATGCTATACTTTAAAGGTATGTTTTTACTGTAGACAGGATAAATCTGGTTATGTCTGCTCTTCATACCCTTATTCAAATGGAATGTCAGAATGGCAGTGCCCAGAATCTGTCACAGATGGGAAACACAATGTCATCTTCACCCCAACATTGTAGGTCTTGAATCTGGATAAGGAAGCCCTTTTGAAGTCCTGAATGTCCAGACTCATCTAAGGCTCTGATTGGAATTTCAGTGGTTTTACAGGCATGGCCATCCTGTGGGAGATGGTGAGGCATTCCTCAGTTGACTCATTCACTCAGTCACCCGTGAAATGTGGGGCAATTTCTACCACTCTGCTATTTCTGAGGCTAGGATGACACCAAACCTCTCTGAAATTTGTATTCCATCAAGTGTCACCAAGTGGTATGAAAAATCTCTAAGTCGATTGCCACAGAGCCCTTTCTTCTAAAAAACATAAAGTAATTTTAAAAGGCTCTTAAACCTGGCATATTTTAAATAACACAATTTATAAGTGGGAAGCAAAAAAAACCCCAGAAGATGAAGATTAATTTTAAGAAGTGCTTAATGACTACATCATCATTATTAAAATATAATTTTATAAATTAAACTATGGAAAAATGAAAAAAATTGTCATCATTTATGACATGTTTCCCATCAAGCTTCAGATATTCTTCAGAAGCAAAGGTTTTATTTGCTTTGGCTCAAATGCTTTATTTACTTAAAATTAAGTATAACCAAGTAGTGAAAATAGTATGCTTTTAATGTTTCTCTAGCAACTGAAAACAAATTATCAAGCACTGTGGTACTACAATGATTTACCAGAGTAGTTAACAAAATCAAGTACATCCAGCTTCTAGAGACTACCTGTAAAATATATCAAACACACATTTTACATACTGGAATATAATTCCCAGAAGCATTTCTTTAGATTACAAGGACTTCAAATAATACCAGTTGGATGTCATTTATTATCTTTGCAAAACCATACATTTTCATTAAGATAGCCACTCTAAGTAAAAGTTTAAAAACAATTTTTGCAAACAAGTAGAAACAGTGCATTAAGTATTAATCCCAAAATAACATCATGCATATTCTCAGAATTTTTCCACTCTGCTCTGAATACCTTTGCAACAAGTGAGGGGTGAGACAAGGTAGTTTCAAGGCCCACATTTCAGACACCATGAGGGAATACAGGCTTGGTGACCTTTACAACATTTCACCAGAAGTTGTTTCAACATCAAAATGTTTTGACTTTTCCCTGCAACCCTGCCAAAGAAAATGATTTCCGTTTAGAACTCCAGTTTAGAATCTAGGTTATTGGAGGGCTTTATGTAAACCAGCCAAATTTTCTTTTTCAGAATGAAACCACAGAAGTAAACACAATTTGAGATTACTAATCCTCATAACAAGGAAGAAGGAAGTTTTCAAATAAAAACTCAAAGGGATTTTTATTAAAGAAATATTTAAGTCCCTTTCTTTTTCCCACTACAAGAAAAAAAAATTCCACATATATTACTTTTAAGTTGATTACAAAAACTTTTTTTTTGATTACAAAAACTTTTAAACAAAAAGTAAAGTTCATATGCACATAACACTTACCTATTTATTCACTTCTGAGATTAAGCAATATTAACATTTTATTATACTTGCTTTTTTAATGAAAAAATAATATAGATACTAAAGCCCCATTTGATTCCTTTTCCCCTTCACTACCCATATCCTAAAATGATAGTGTGACCCTCATTAATGTTCTACCCCTTTACTGTGCATACACATTTCTATAAATTATAGGTACAATACCACTATTTGGTGGTTTAACATTTGCATGAACGGTATTATACTGAAGGTACCTTTTTTTTAAATCCAAAAGTATGTTTTAAAGTCTTACTCATATTAATCTAAGTAGGCTGAGCTGTTTCACATTAACTCTGTATCCTAGCAAGGTTTACCAATTTAACGCTGAGGGATAGTCGTTTCCATACCTTGCTATTAACAACATCATCTTTATATATCACTTCTCATGTACCTGATGGAGAATTTCTCTAGGACAGACACGGAAGGAATAAAGTGCAGGGTAAGATGTACATGTCTTCAGCTACAGCCAGGCATTGCTAAGCTGCTTTCCCAGGTGCTTATGTGCATTTATATTTCCTCCAGCCACTTCCGGGTTCCCATTTCCCCACTTCCTCACCCAAAGTCAGTGTCATCAGATTCACGGATTGTTGGATATGAAACACTATCTCATTGTGGTTTAAATTTCATTTTCTTTTATGACTAATGAAACTAAGTACCCATTAAGTTCTGCAAATCACCTAGTCATGATCTTAGTCATTTTCTGTCGGATTGTTTTCTGTGTCTTTTGATACACGGCAGTTTGTAATATATTCGAGATACCCACTGGAGAAGAATTTTTAAAATTGATTTCTATGGGGGCACCTGGGTATCTCAGTCAGTCAAGCCTCTGCCTTCAGCTCAGGTCATGATCTCAGGGCCCTGGGATCCAGGAAAATTAAGAATTTTCATTGTTTAAAAATAATCTGTTAGACCACTTATATGTACCCATTTAATTTCAATTTCACTGGGTCTCAGTAGAACAGTTTTACAATTTATTTTACATCTATCCTGAATCTTGAGCCTCACTCCTCAATATTGCATACAAATCTCTTATGTATACAAATGCCCTAATATTCCTTCATGTATCTCTCTACGTATCTATTTGTCTCAGAGAGACAAATACAGCATCACGTTTAAGGGACAAAGCAGGCTCCGAGTCAGACTGACACTTTCTAGCTTTGGATCTCAGATTTGTACTTAACTAGCCATGTAACAATAGACGTATCAAATCACTTCTGTGTGTCTTGGTGTTTTTACCTGTTAAACGTAGAAAATAATAGTGCTTACCTCATCGAGTTATAGCAAAGACAGAACACTTCGCACACTGCCCAGCACAGTCATCTATGTTAGCTATGATTATCATTCTATAAAACATTTTTAAGTTACAGTGTTATTGACAACTTTTAAAACTGTAGTTTTATTTATTTATTTAACAGACAGAGATCACAAGTAGGCAGAGAGGCAGGCAGAGAGAGAGAGGAGGAAGCAGGCTCCTTGCTGAGCAGAGAGCCCTGGGGCTCGATCCCAGGACCCTGAGATCATGACCTGAGCTGAAGGCAGAGGCTTTAACCCACTGAGCCACCCAGGTGCCCCAAAACTGTAGTTTTAATATACACTATACCTAATGGAGATTTCAAAAGTAAATGCCTATAGCCTCAAACTACTTCTTTCTTTTAAATATTTAAATATTTAATTACTGTGCTGTTTTTAACATATGACCACAAATTCTTTGATAGTCCTGTCCCAGGAAGTGGAGCTTAATTTCCTTCTCCTTGAATATGGGATGGACCTAGTGACTCCTTTCTAACAAATAGGGTATACAAAGGAAAACACTTTACAGTGGAGCAAGCTGGCTAATACCAATTTAACCAGATGATTAAAGTTAATGCTATTAGTAATAAATAATGTAGATAGCATGTGCCCCAATTATACACGAAGAAGAGCACTTATGTGATAGTTTTCAAAAAAATTCACAAGTCCACTCTATTCATGAGAAAACATCAGGCAAATTTAAATTGAGAGACATTCTACAAAATACCTGGCCAATACTCTTCAACATATCAAGGTCATAAAAGCCTCGGAAATGATCACAGATTGGAGGATCCTATGGAGACACAACAACTAAATGTAGTATAGTATCCTGGTTAGAATTCTTGAACAGAAAGGAGACAACCACGGAAAAAAGACTGTAGTTTATTTCATAGTATCGCACTAATGTTAACTTCTTAGTCTTGATAAATATACCGTGGTTACAAAAGATGTTAACGTTAGAGGAAGCTGGGTGGAGGTACAGGAGAGCACTGTACGACCTTTGCAAATCTTCTATGAATTTAGAATTGTTCTAAGGCAAAAAGTTTAAAAAGTGAATACCCATATTATTTTACTACTGTTATGATGAACCAAGACCATTTATAATTAGACAAAATATATTGATAGCACACATAAGGAGATTATATATCTTTATTTTCTTTGGGGGCTGAATATATTTAGAATTAAACTTACTGGGTATATGTTGCATAATTAGATTTATTCTAGGTGATAAGAGAGAGTATGTAGACAAACAGAAGTGGATTGTTTTCTACATTCTGTTTAAGTATTATCTATGCCTTCAATGACCCACACACATTTTTTTAAAGATTTTATTTATTTATTTGACAGACAGAGATAACAAGTAGGCAGAGAGGCAGGCAGAGAGAGAGGAAGGGAAGCAGGCTCCCCACTGAAGGCAGAGGCTTTAACCCACTGAGCCACCCAGGTGCCCCAATGACCCACACACATTAAAATTACTTAATTATTATTTTAATTTTCTTTCATCCGTGGCTGTTAGGGTACTAGAACTTTTAATTTCTTCAAAGATGTTTACATAAATACATATAATCTATTACTTTAGATTTGAATTAGTCCAAACTGACAAAAATCAATTAAGGAATCCAGAAAATCTGAGTTAACAACAAGTAAAATTCAGTTAACATGGACACCAGGATATGTTACAGAATTTTTAAAAAATCTACCTGGAAAGCTTAAGTGGAATAATTTTTATAGAACCATATAATTTGCAATAGAAAACAATTTTATGTATTTATTTATTTTAAAAAGATTTTATTTATTTGAGAGAAAGAGATTCAGCACAAGCAGGGGGAGGGGCAGAGGGACAAGGAGCCATCCTGCTGAGCAGGGAGCCCAATATGGGCAGGGGTGGGGGGATTTCAGGACCCTGAGATCATGACCTGAGCTGAAGGCAGATGCTTCACCCACTGAGCCAACCAGGTGCCCCCACAGAAACCAATTTTAAAGGACTTTATTTACTGACAAATAATGTAGTTATAAACCTACACTTTCAAATACTTTCATATACTTATCAATTTGGATATCAATTTGGATAATGATAAATTATATAAGGAAATACAAGAAACTTAGAAAAATTTTTTACCATTTCAGTTTTTCTGAGAAATTCAGAATTTTTCACTAATGAAAGTTCCATACTTGTGACCAGGTTTTGAATAGTTATAATTCACTATTATTATAGGAATAAAAACATATATTCAAATTTTTTAAACTAAAACCTGTAAAATAATTCAATAAACTAATCATGTTTTCTTAAAGTTAGTGGAGAAAACAATCAACTACACTTTATTTTTTTTTCTGTTTATGGAAAGGATTTTTAGCTTGTGATCTTAATTTTAAGATTAATTTTTCTTAAAAGTGTGGCAATTAGGACAGACTTCTTTCAGGCTTCCTTATCTCTAACTAGAAATGGCTTCAAGTGGAAGGGAAAACCTTTTTTTTTTTTTTTTATGATTTTATTTATTTGGGAGAGAGAGCATGAGTGGGGAGGGGCAGGGGCCAAGGGAGAGGGAGAAGAAGTCTCTCTGCTGAGCACAGAGCACTAGCTGGGTGGGTGGGAAGGGACCTGAGATTATGACCTGGGCTGAAGTCAGACACTTAACCGCATGAGCCACCCAGGTACTCCTCTTTCTGGTTTTAATATGTAAAACTTTTAGCCACTTATTGACTACTATTTTTGGCATGATGTCAGTTTTAATATATCTGTTTATTGTCTCTGAGTAAGCTTACACTAAAGAAGCTGCTGTTTCTAAGTCAGATCTTTGTCTACGTCTTCTCATTAGAGTGCTTCTATAAGACAAGAAAAGGAGTTGTACTGAAAACTAGGATTATTAGTTTAAAATAGAACTTAACATGCTAACAATTCCGATTTGTTTTCCATATTTATTTTTATTGACATTTATTTTTCCCTATCTTAAAATTCCCTGGCCTCCCCTTCCATGATGTGGAAGTGTATATGATAAGCAGTGGCTCTAAAAGATTTTAATGCACTTGGAGCTGATATTCAAGAATATCATTTTCACATAATAAATACAAATATATAACCTTAATATAATGAGAGAATGTGGCATTCCCTCACTCAGCATATTTGTTGCTTACAACCTTCTACTCTAACCAAACTGTGAAGTTTGTTGGACACCTCGTGGAATATTAATATCCAGAAATATGGCTACATACTGTCATTAGACACAGCATTTTCTCACTTAATAAATCTGCTCATAAATACTGTGTGTCAGCTGAGTCCACTTCTGTGGTGTGTGTGTGTGTGTGTGTGTGTGTGTGTGTGTGTGTGTGTGTGTTGGGGGGCTATTCAATCAGAACCAAGTGTCTGAACACAGTGTCTGGAAATGAGAAGGTCTTGGGTAAGTCAGCCATAAATCAACACCATCTACTCCCTTTGTGCCTGTATGTCTCCAACCCAGAGGCCAAAAGAGAAAACCACTCAGCCCCCTAGTGGTGGGCAGCTCTTTAAACACAACTTTGATCTTCCATCTGATAACTTTTTTTTTCCAGGGACAGAGTCCACTTTGAGACTCTAGTAACCTGGGTTACTAAGATTACCCACAGATGTTGGAAGATACTGTTATGGTCAGCAAGCAGTGTTGGGATTCTCTTATCAGTGGTTTTATACATCAACTCATTCAAAATAAAAATTATACAAGCACTGTATATACAAGCCCTGCAATCACTTAATTCTCTAATGTGACTAACACCTTAATCTATAAAGATATAAAGAAAGGCTGAAACAACAATGCTAATGTTTTATGATCTCATAGTCTGTAGACCAGAATTTTCATAGAAATACAAAGTATGCTGATAATGCTTCTAAACATAAGTTGTTTATTAAGTATTCCGATATTCTTATGTTTTCCTTACCTAACCTAATGAGTCTAATAGATTCCACCACAAAAGGTATGAACTAAAAATAGTTCTGGGCAAAAGAGCTGTATTTTAGATGGGAAGTGTCCTTTCTGAGGATAAATCTACTCATCATTTGATAATATGATAATAATCTTTAGAGTTTATTTTAAAAATCCTTCCATATCTCAAGGATTTAAAAAATCCACTTATTTTTTCTTCCAAGAGTTTTAAATATTTCATTTGGATTTGTTTTTTGTGCATGCTGTGAGGTAAGGAGCTACTTTTATTTTTTAAATAAATAGATAACCTTTTTTTTTCTTTCAGTATATTCCTTTCCTCACCAATTTCCCATGTTGTTTTTGTGATGTGTCCATGTTCCATCAGTGTCTACTTCTGAGCCCACTTGTCTGAACGTTCCTTTGGTCTGTTTGTCTCTTACCATATTTGTTAGTCACTACATACACTACACTGTCTTAATTAGTATAGATTTGTAATAATTCTTGAACTCAGTATGGCAAGTCTCCCCTCTCCATTCTTTTTCTTTGTAAGAGTCTTGGGTAGGGGGCATCGGGTGGCTCAGTCAGTTGAATGCTTGACTCTTGATTTTGGCTCAGGTCATGATCTCAGGGTCGTGGGATCAAAGGTCGTGGGATTGAGCTCCGTGTTCAGCAGGGAGTCTGCTTCTCTCCTTCTTTTTCTCCCTCTCTCTGTCTCCCCACTCATGTTCTCTCTCTCAAAGATAAATAAATACATCTTGGAAAAAAAAAATAAGAGTCATAACTATTCCAGATCTTTTTCATCTCAATTTTAAATTCAACTTGTCAAGTTCCATGAAAATCCTGATTAAAATTTTGGTTGATACAGCATCAAACCTATAAATCAATTGGGGGAAATTTTATATCTTTAAGATTTTAAGTCTTTCAGATCACTTAGGACAATATATTTAGAACTACCAATTATTGATTGCTTTTTATGTACATTCACTTGTCATGTTACATAATTTTTATAGTAACTCTCTCCTGCTAGCATTATATACTGTTTTGAAGTGTGAAGAAACTCAATCTTAGATTATTTGTTTCAACTGACAGGGCTATGCAGTAGCAGAATGAGGACTTAACATTATGTTAATCTTGGCTTAAACTCCTGCTTTCAACAACTCGTCAATGCTCCTTTGTCATGTATCATGAGAACTTCTGGCTAAGACCTTCCTTAAAAAGTGTTACAGCAGCAGATTCCCTGGAAAGAAGGAATACACACTGTCCCACCTAACTCCACCATAACAAGAGCACAGCACTGCTTATCACTACATTATTTTCTATTGATTTTCTTTGTATAGTCTGTATTTAGACAAATAGTCTGCTAGGGTTGCTGTAGCAATGTATCACAAGCCGGATGGCTTAAACACCAGAGATTGATTGTCTCACCACTCCCGAGACTAGCAGTATGAGATCAAGGTGTCGACAGGGTGGATTCATTCCGAGATCTGTGAGGGAGAATCTGTTCCATGCCTCTCATCTCGTTCCTGGTAGTTTGTTGGCAATTTCTGGCCTTCTTTGTCTTGTGGAAGTGCCACCTTCATCCCTGCCTTCATCTTCACATGGCATTTTCCCTGTGTGAGTATGTGTGTCCAAATTTTCTCCTTTTATAAGGACACTAAATATATTGGATTAAACGCCCACTTTATTCCAGTGTGTTCTTATCTTAAGCAGTTACATCTGCAATGACCACATAAGGTCATATTCTGAGATAGTGGGGGCTCAAACTTCAACATATGAATTTGGGTAGGAGGGTTAGACACAATTTAACTTATAACATGGTCCTAGTAGTAAATGGGTGCTACTTAGAAGTTTCTTAAATAAAGATAAATTTGTAACATTGTGCTAATTATTACATTTATTTTTAAAGCGGGGGGAAGACTGACAAATTAGCAAGATAAAGGCCAATCACTTGGGAAAAGTTTTAAGGAAGTCCATGTTTTGCCACTATTTTATGTGGGATCACTCATGACACCTTCGTCTTTGTCCTCTAAATGACGTGTGGAACAGTGAAAACCCCTGAGTCAAAGGTAGGAGCTCTGTTCTCTATGCTCCTGTCTTGCTGTTTTGACTTTATGGGTCCTCTGAGTCTCGATGGGCTTTTGTGGAGATTACTGTACACCTTCCTATCCCCAGCCCAGTGCTCAGTATCGAGTGTTCAATAATATCCCTTCATTACTCCCACCAGGACTTCTCTAAGAAGAGTGTGTGAGTCAATATGAGGTGCACTAACATCAGCCACCCAGACTCTGCTTATCACTTAAAGATGTGAAGTGGTGAGGACAACAGAAACCTACATTATTTGAATGAGATAATACATTGATCCTGATACACTGTATTCCACTAGTTTAAAGACGATCTCTGCCTTTGCTGGAAATTCACATAACTAGAATGTTATATGAGCTATAATTTAATGCTGTAGTTTATCTCTTAGTTCATGGCCCAAAGTAAAAATCAACAGCTCAAATTTTAGGGGCCTGATTGACCAGCATATTTTGTTGGTTACATTACCCTTAGCTATATACTGGTTATCCAGGGGGTGTCTGTGCAATAATGAGTACATGTTGTTGTATCTAAATCCACTCTTCAGGAAGAGTGCACCAATTAATTGATTAGTTGTAAGAAAAGACTCTTAGTTAGCCACCATTGGATGAATTTATCCTTAGGGCATATTAGTTTTTGTTAAACTTATACCAGTATTTGCTATTTTTGATGGCTTTCATTGCTCTTGACCTCCTTTGCTCTCTGATATCTAACTATTTAAATATTCAAGTATTTAAAAGCATTTTAAAAATGAAACTATTTAAAAGCCATTATCTTGAGCCAACATCCAACTAAGCAAACTGTCAAAAAAGGGGGAGAAAGAAATCATAATGAGGGAAGCAGTGCAGACATGACTTAAGTAAGGGGGAGATGCCAAGATAAGGACAAGGAGGTATGCATCTCATGTATCACAAGATTTCCCAAGAAGATCACAAGAAGTAGAACTGCCCTCCCTAATAATTTTCCTCTTGTAACTACGGCTTTGCCCTTGTTTGTAGAGACAAATTTTTTTTTTTAAAGATTTTATCCATTTGTTAAAGAGAGAGAAAGAGAGCGAGCACAGGCAGACAGAGTGGCAGGCAGCAGGCTCCCTGCCGAGCAAGGAGCCCGATGTGGGACTCCATCCCAGGACGCTGGGATCATGACCTGAGCCGAAGGCAGCTGCTTAACCAACTGAGCCACCCAGGCGTCCCTAGAGACAAATTTTATAAGCAATGGTGTGCTAGCTGATCCTTGCTCTTCGGAGATTATTAGATACTTAGAAACTTTACCAGCCAGTTGTGAAAACTCTGGTAGCTTGTAAAGGGTTATGATGAAAGTATTTACACCTCAGAGATTGGCAAATGTTACCAGTCGGGGCTCTTATCTTGAAGAGTCTTGCCAGCACACGACTGTCACAACTTTGTCTTCCTTGTGGTAATGAAAATGTGCCTCTCAGACCTCCAACTACAAGGAATCTAATTGACTCTTGCCTTCAGCAGCAATGCCCAGAAATCCACCATTGGTTTTGCCTTAAGGCCAGCCTTCTTAAGTATTGCTCCTCGCTGACAAGGAAGCACAACAAGGATGCTATGGTAGATCCCCTTCCTGGGAGAGGCAGATCTCCTCTGATGGGTCACTCTGGCTTTACAATTCCCAGATGACCTTACCAAACCTTCCTTTGAACTGGGCGACTGTGCAGGATGCCACCAGCCAACCTTTCACTCCCACCTTGACACTGGATCAGACCTGCCCCCTCTGCTGGGTCCCACAACCTCCTCCAGCTCCCTCCTCATTTTCTCCCACTTGCATTTACTCTAATAAACTTCTTGCATATCCAAACCTGACATCTATTCCTCAGAAGATTTGGACTCACACATACACAAATATATCTTCTGCTGTACCCTAGGTTAATAGCTGAATGATGGATGACTAATTCAGATATATGAGCAGATGAGATATGAACAGACAGATCTGTATTCCATTGTCCCCAATCCATGCTTCCACACAGAGTCACCCACCATTCCTATCCCTTAGATCCATATTCCATGGTGAACTCTCGTGTTCATTCACATTCTACTCTTCTACACTACACAAATATTTACTCATTTTTAAAAAGATTTCTATTGAGATGTACTAAAAAGTGCACATAGTTTAAACTCAGTGAGTTTTAACAAACTGAACTAGCTTCCAGATCAAGAAGCAGAATATTATGAGTACCCCAGAATCTTCTTTCATGTTCCTTTCTAATCACATCCTATGTCCGTCCCAAGGATTACCATGATTCTGAATTCTGAAAGCATACCTTGCTTTTTTACCTTTTCTTTCTTCCGTGTATAAGTGGAATCATGTGGTATGTAAGTTTTTGTGTCTGGATGTGTGTGTGTGTGTGTCTGGATTTTTAAACTTAACAATACACTTGTGAGATCCACCCATACTTTTCTGTATAATTATAGATGGTTTATTCTCAATGTTGCAATGCTGTAGAAAGTCCCATTATGTGAATATAGCATAACTGATTTATTTATTCTACTGTTGATAAACTTTTCAGTAATTTTCAATTTAGCAACATACAAAACAATATTGTTATGTACATTCTTTTTAAGTTTTTATTTAAATTCCAGTTAACATACAGGGTAATACTACTTTCAAGTGTACAATATAGTGACTCAAAACTTCCATACAACAGCAGTTGCTCATCACAAGTGTGTTCCTTAATCCCCATCATCTGTTTAACCCATCCCCCATCTACTGCCCTTCTGGTAATCATCACTTTGTTCTCTATAGTTAAGAGTCTGTTTCTTGGCTTGCCTCTCCCTCTCTTTCTTTTTTCCCTTTACTTATTTGTTTTATTTCTTAAATTCCACAAATGAGTGAAATCACATGGTATTTGTTTTTGACTGATTTATTTGCTTAACATAATACACTCTAGCTAATCCAGGTCACTGCAAATGGCAAGATTTCCTTTTTTATGGCCAAGTAATATCCCATTATGTATCTATATCACATCTTCCATTATATATTTATATTATACATTCCATATATCTATACATTATGTATATACATATATATTATATAGCATAATACGTATGTGTGTATATATGTGTGTGCATATATATATATAATATACCACATCTTCTAAATTTCACAACACAAGAAATAACAGGTATTGGTGAGGATGAGGAGAAAGGGGAATCCTCTTGCACTATTGGTGGGAATGCAAACTGGTGCAACCATTCTGGAAAACAGTATGAGTTTCCTCAAAAAGTTAAAAATAAAACTCCCTAGGATCCAACAATTGCACTCTAAGGTATTTACTCAAAGAGTACAAAAATGCTAATTCAAAGGGATAGATGCACCCTGATGTTTATAGCAGCATTATCCACAATAGCCAAATTATGGAAACTTCCCAAGTGTCCATTGATTATGAATGGGTAAAGAAGTGATATGTTTATACAATGGAATATTACTCAGCTACATATCTTGCATTACATATCTTTTAAGGAATACTTACACATGCAATCTTATACTGAGTTTACCTAAGGAAAGATTTAGTGGGCTATAAGTAATGTATATGTCAGCTTAAACAGATGGTGCCAAACTATTTTCCAAACTATAGCATTTACATCCTGATCAGTACAGTTTAAGAGTTCCAGTCGCTCCACATCCTGACTGATACTTAAATATTGTCTGTCTTTTCATTTTAGCCTTTCTGACGGGTGTGCTCATAGTTCATTTGCAGTTGTGTTACTATTTAGATGGATCTCTAATTGCTTTGTTTCTGAAGCATTACTTCGCAGAGAATGATCATTACTGATTGTTATCCTACTTCTTTATTATGTTTCGCTTGCTCTTTGAATCAGAAATGTTGCTAATTTTGTATCTTTCTGATATGAATAGAATCGTAGTTGTCTTCCATTCCTCCTTAAACTCTTTGTAGTCATTGATGAATAAGGTGACTATGTACTAAAGTAGCATCTTAGTTACAGCTCAGTGATGCAAATTTTAACGACTACAGTTGCTACCTGAATGTGTTCTTTGGAAAAGCTCTAAGACAAGTCCTTATACTTATCAACATAGCTACTACATACAGGGGTAGCAGAAATGCTCTATTTTTCTCACCATTCTGCCCCAAGACTTATGAAGACAAGAGGCTCATCCAAATGTTCCCCAATTATGTTAACTTTGCAAGGACAAGTGGTTTTACTTTTCTTTCTAACCAGGCCCACAAGATTTTTTGCTATCCTAGAGTGTAGAATTTAGTCATTTGTACAATAAAATTACCCAGCTTTGTTTCCAAAAGGATGCACATTTATTTTATTTTTTCCAAACAAATCAGATATCAATAGTACATTTACTTGGAAGCAAGGATATTATCATCCCTGGCATTATTCTATCACCAGAATTAAAAGACTCTCAGAAATGGGTTTCTGAAATCTCATTAAGTATGTTAGTTCTGCTTTTTCTTAGTATTCATCTGATCCTAATTCTATATGCCTTGATTTTAGACTGACAAATGCAAATTCTGCATTCTGGCCAGAACTAGCAAAATATATATGTATATATATATTTGAGCCTTGAAAACAAAAACAAATTATACAATACACAAGTTATACAATCATAGAGAACACCTACAATTCCTCATGAAGTAATTTTATAACTAGTTTTCAAGGCTCAAGGCAATAACATATACTAATAATCAAAGTACTACAGATTAAATTCTTCTCTTGCCCAGATATATTTTTATCCACAGTCATCTTTATTACCAGAGTAAACTTAAGCTACCTGCTTGGAGAAGATTCTTACAACCAGAGGGGAAGAATATTTTAGCAGGCTGACACATGTCACTCTTCTCAAGAAAGAATCGATGGATTTGCAACAGTCAGAGTTTCATTTCTCAGACGATTGTTTTCCCAGGAACAAGCGACTAGGTGATTATTAACAGCCGTTCCAACTCTGCATTTTCATGGTTCGGTGCTTGGCAAAATCTCAAAAGAATACAAACATATATCTTGCTTATTTTGTATATTTTATATCCTTACAATATTTGGCCATGTGATGGGCCCTTAATATATTTTAGTTTTTGTTTCTTAATAAAAGAATTGTTAATGCTTAACAACTGCAGAATGAAAGACCAAAAATTCTTTTTAAAAATAACATCTAGGGGTATCTGGGCCACTCAGTCTTTTGAACGTTGGACTCTTTCTTGATCTCAGCTTAGTTCTTGACCTCAGGATCATGGGTTTGAACACTGCGTTGAGTTCTGCACTGGGTGTGAAGCCTATTCAAAAATAATAATAATAATAACAACAACAACAACATTTAAGGACCTAGAAAAAGGAATCAATACCTCTATCTAAAAATATTTTATTTATATATTTGATAGAGAGAAAGAGAGAGAAAGGAGAAGCTGGGTAAAGGCAGAGGGAAGGAGAGAAGCAGACTCTCCCACTGAGCAGAAGCCTGACTCAGGGCTCAATCCTTGGACCCCAGGATCGTGACCTGAGCTGAAGGCAGATGCTTAACCGACTGAGCCACCCAGGTGCCCCAAGGATGAACACTTTATAAAGTGATCTAGCGAGAGAGAGTATTAATAGATAATAACCACCACCACCATCACCACCACCACCACCATGAAATACGATCTTGACCTGTCTACTACATTAGGACTCCTAGTAGTCATACCAATTCCTAGTGAAAATTCATCGTAGTCAATTCAAGTTCTTTCCCATAGATACCAGGTATAGTTTATTCAATATGATTATGCCATAGCTAAATTAAACGTTAATCCTTTCAATTGATATAAATGCAATGTTCTCAGATAATGGAAGTCAAGGAGAGAGAGAGAGAGAGAGAGAGGAAAACGTAATGAAAGCAAAGTATTTTATTTGCCTGAACTCCTCATCAAAATAAAATTGTAGGGGCACTTGGGGGGCTCAGTCGGTTAAAGCCTCTGCCTTTGGCTCAGGTCGTGATCCCAGGGTCCTGGGATGGAGCCCCGCATCGCATCGGAGTCTCTGCTCAGCAGGAAGCCTGCTTCCTCCTCTCCCTCTGTGCCTGCCTCTCTGCCTACTTGTGATCTCTGTCAAATAAATAAATAAATCTTTAAAAATGTAAATGAAAGTGTAATTTTTGAAAGAAAAACAATAATGGCAAATAGGGAGAAAGGTGAATTTCTTAAAGGTGCTAAATGTGATTAGAATTGTTTCATGTGCAAAATGGAATAACTTGAGATGAGAAAAAGAGGAGAAAGAGAATGGAGGAGATGAATCAAGGAGCAGAAAACCATGATTTTCAATGGGCCTCTTTCCTCCCCAACTGGTAAAACTTTTAAGATTTTATTTATTTATTTTTTATTTGAAAGAGAAAGAGAGAGTAGAGGGGCAGAAGGGGAGGGAGAGGGATAAAGAAGCTCCACATTGAGCATCATGACAGATTTCTAAATGCATAGACGGTGTAGAATTAAAATGTTTGGAGATGTAATCTGGTCAAGATGTAGGATTTGGACATGGTGCTTAGGTCAAGTTTAACCAAATCCTCAAGGGCAGGAGGGCTCCAGCTGACAGCTTGGTTAAAAAGTAATGGTGACAGTACTAAATACTCAGAAATGGAAGTTGTGTAAAACATTTGCCAATGTCTGTGGGATATAGGATATTTGATTATACCTATGTCAAATGATAATACCTAAGACTACGAAATTTTCTACCTATTTCTTAAGGAAAAGAGCTGTAGTTTATTCACTTGTATATATTACCTAAAATTTCCATCACAGAGATTAATAGATGGTTGATAATGAATTCTTATGAAATTAATTTAAGTGAGCCTGACAAGATCTTGTAATACAATGGAAAGAGAAGATTGATTCTGGGACTAGAAGACTTAAGCCAAATCATGGCCCAAGGTAACCTTAAGCAAGTTCCTTAAGTTTTCTGAATTTTAGTCTTATTAATTGCAAAATGAGATAATATTACCTTTCTCAAAGTCTTGTACCAAATGAAAGAATATAAAAGTACCAATTAGATAATGGGCATAGGAATACAACCTGTGTGTGTGTGTGTGTGTGTGTGTGTGTGTGTGTAAAATATACATTTATTGCCAGGTCTTCAAAGATTATAAGCCTTTTACATTAAAGTTTGGTATAGTAAGTACTATTGTCCTTATATTAGGAACAATCTTTTTGCTTAATTTTGTATGGCTATGGACTCCTGTGAAAGAGTTTCCATGAAGCATTTCTGTGAGGTTTTAATTCTAGTTTTTAGTATAGCTCTTTGCAAGTTTTAGTGACAATGCTCTATTTCTGAATGTCTACATAACTATAAATACATTTAGTTCTGGAGCGTTTGGGTGGCTCAGTTGGTGAAGGCTAAGAGGCTGCCTTCAGCTCAGGTCATGATCCCAGGGTCCTGGGATTGAGCCCTGCATCAGGCTCCCTGCTTGGTGGAGAGCCTGCTTCTCCCTCTCCCTCTGCCTGCTTCTCTGCCCACCTGTGTTCTCTCTCTCTCTGTCAAATAAGTAAATAAAATTATTTTCCAAAAAAAAGAAATATATTTAGTTCTTTTTCTATTTAAAATGAAATATGACTATTACTACCTTTCAGAAGAGAAAATAGCTATTTATATTAAAAGTGTCTTGTCACATGAAAAAATGTGCATCATCATTGGCCATCAGGGAGATTCAAATCAAAACCACATTGAGATACTATCTTACACCAGTTAGAATGGCCAAAATTAACAAGAAAGGAAACAACAAATGTTGGAGAGTATGTGGAAAAAGGGGAAGCCTCTTACACTATTGGTGGGAATGCAAGTTGTGCAGCCAGTTTGAAGAACAGTATGTAGATTCCTTAAGATATTAAAAATAGAGCTTCCCTATGACCCTTCCCTATGACCCTTCCCTATGACTGGGTATTTGCCCCAAAGATACAGATTTGGTGAAAAGAAGAGCCATCTGTACCCCAATGTTCAGAGCAGCAATGGCCATGGTTGCCAAACTGGAAAAAAACAAGATGCCCTTCAATGGACGAATCGATAAGGAAGATGTGGTCCATAGACACTATGGAGTATTATGCCTCCATCAGAAAGGATGAACACCCAACTTTTGTATCAACATGGATGGGACTGGAAGAGATTATGCTGAGTGAAGTAAGTCAAGCAAAGAGTCAATTATCATATGGTTTCACTTATTTGTGGAGCATAAGAAATAACATGGAGGACATGGGGAGATGGAGAGGAGAAGGGAGTTGAGGGAAATTGGAGGGGGAGATGAACCATGAGAGACTATGGACTCTGAAAAACAATCTGAGGGTTTTGAAGGGGCAGGGGCTGGGAAGTTGGGCCAGCCTGGTGGTGAGTACTGTGGAGATCACGTATTGCATGGAGCACTGGGTGTGGTGTATAAACAATTAATTCTAGTAAGCTGAAAAGAAATTTTATAAATAAAAAAATTAAAAGAAAAAAAGATAAAGATAAGAGCAGAAATCAGTGTAAAGACAGAAACAGAAAATTAACAAATCTGAAAACTGTTTTTTTTGAAAAGATTAATAAAATTGATAAACCTCATAAGACTGATCAGGAACAAAAGAGAGAAAATACAAAGCACCAATGATTTGGTATGAATTAAGAATGAAAAGGGACATTACGGGGCACCTGGGTGGCTCAGTGGGTTAAGCCTCTGCCTTTTGCTCAGGTCATGATCTCAGGGTCCTGGGATCAAACACCACATCAGGCTCTCTGCTCAGTGGGGAGCCTGCTTCCTCCTCTCTCTCTGCCTGTTTCTCTGCCTACTTGTGATCTCTGTCAAATAAATAAATAAAATCTTTTTTAAAAAAAGTGTCTTGTCATTATTTGTAGTAATACAGTGTTTGCATAAAATATCTGGCATTATTTACTCACCATTTTCATAAAAATTCAGAATTCAGAAATAATTTTACTGTTGCTATTAGTAGTATATGCCTTTGGTGACTGTGACCTCTTTAAGCTTCTAGAGGAAGCTTTATATAGCAAGAAGAAACTAGTCCGCATTGCAGAATTTAGGGAAGTTTTAAAAGCCTCATGATGACTGTTGCACCATGGAGTTAGGAAATGGTACATTCCAAGCCCATCTCACAACTATAAGCTTTTTCAAATCTTTACATAGATTAAAATCCTTTTTTCTATGGAAGCATTTTTTCCTTTACTCTTCTCCATAGCTAATAACCAATACCCAGTAATTACTGGCAGGGGAATTTCCAGAGAAAGAGAGAAAATTGAGCCTACTCAGAGAGCTCATTCAGTAATTGCTTTTCTTATGAGTTCTTGGTCCTTGTAACATAAAACAAGGACCCAGGAGCAAGAGAACAATCCTCAGATGGATCCAAGAACTCTTTGTATTTTGGCTCTCAAGATTTTGCTTTCTTATAAAGATATGCTTTTCTTAGAGTCTAAAACATCAGATAATATGTCTTACAGATCAAATTGGGGAAATACATAATCCTACAAAAGATTTAACATGTATGATACCAAAAGCACACTCAACTAAAGAAAAATCCCAGATAAATTGGACCTCATAAGTCCAGTTAAGCCATTTTACACATCAAGAAGACACTATCAACAGAGTGAAAAGGCAACCCATTGAATGGGAGAAGATTTTTGCAAATAATATGCATGATAAGGGATTAATATCTAGAATAAAAAAAGAACTCCTACAATTCAACAACAAAAAGCCCAAATGACTCAATTTAAAAATGGCCAAAAGATTCAAATAGACATTTCTTCAAAGAAGATATGTAATGTCTAATAAGCACATGTAAGAATGCTCAACATTACCTGCATCGAGCTCTCTGCTCAGTGGAGAGTCTTCTTCTCCTGCTCCATCTGCCCCTTCTCACTGCTCATGCTCTCTCTCAAATAAATTAAAAATCTTTTTTAAAAAAGTGCTTAACATTACTAATTGTTAGTAATGGAAATTCAAATAGGAATAGCATAGTAATAGGAATATTAAAATCAAAATCATTTTGAGATACCATTTCACATTCATTTAATATCTTTAAAAAGGAAAAGAAAATGACAAGTATTGACAATAATGTGGAGAAATTGGAAATCTTGTGTATTCTTGGTGGGAATGTAAAATGGTGCTGCTGCTATGGAAAACTGTATGGTGAATTCTTAACTTGAATAAAAGTGGCAAAGAAATACAGATAGAGCAGGCTTGAATTCAGACTTAGATGCTCTTAAGTTAGGAATCCTGAGTTGTTTATTCTAATTCCATTAGTTATCCTTTACTTACCTCTACTCAACATATAATACTTCAGGAATATCTCTGTCTTAGGCTGCCAAGTTCTTTTGTTTTTAGAACTAAATAAAAAGCTCTCAAGGTTATGTTAGAATTAAGCTGAAGGACATTCTGAAAAGTCAGAGACAAACATAGTGCAAGATGCAAGTACAGATAATAGTCAAGGAAGTGAGCCAAGGAGTCAATACTGTAAATCCAATCTCAATTATTACATCTAAAGAAAAAGTCGGGAGGTGTAGTTAGGAGGAAAAAGAAATGGTCAGAATCTGGGTTTGCCAAAACATAGTGTTAGGCAAGAAAATAATTTATGGTTCAAGAAAAGGCCTTTAGCTTTTCATTTGTGGAATGCCAACCAAGTCTTACTGAGTTGTAGTCGGTCAAAAGAAAGTCCCAGTAAGGGGAACTTTGTTTTCATATTTTATTCTCTATATACAGACCTGATGTTTATTACATGCTTTTTCCATCTCCATCTATATCTTTTCCATCTTCTGTCTTCATTTCTAGTGTCATCACAATTCAAATCATACAAAGATTTTATTAACACTGGATAAGAGGGAAGAGTAGGAAGTTGAAATTGTGCGGAGAACAGATGGTGGCCAAGAAATGCACTTGAGTTCAGACAGGACTGGAGACAACTAAATCAACTGAAGAAACAAATGCCAATTAAGGCACTTCTATGGTTTCTTATATCTCCAAGGACAGTGGAATCTTAAACAGTCAGCAGTATCAGAAAGGCCATTGAAGTGGGCAGACAATTCCAAGCGATGGCTGTTTGTTCTGGGAGTGCACATATGTCCAAATGCGGTAAGATCCTTGTTTGGGGGATGGGACAAGGAGGATGAAGAATTGTCTCTAGACTCAATGAGTAGAATTTCCCAGAACTAGACCAGTCTGGTTAGTCCAATTAATGCTTGAGATTCAAGTGAGAGAAGAGGACAAAGGTAAATGATAGAGCAACTACAAGAAAATTCAGAGTGATGCCTAAGTAAATGAGTCCTTTCTTTTTTAAAGATCTTATTTATTTATTTGACAGAGAGTGATCAGGAGTAGGCAGAGAGGCAGACAGAAAGAGAGGGAAGCAGGCTCCCCGCTGAGCAAAGAGCCTGATGTGGGGCTCGATCCCAGGATGCCGGGATCATGACCTGAGCCAAAGGCAGATGCTTTAACCCACTGAGCCCCCCAGGCGCCCAATGAGTCCTGTTTTTTGACCAAGGGCAGTAGAACACAGATACAAGGAGATATTAATTCAAGGACTGATTAGGGCATATTATTGGGAAGCATGGTTAGATAGAAGACCATGGGAGCTAACAGGCCATTGACTGGGTTGCTGGAACCTGTTCCTGAGGTTAGTGCTTATATTTTTATTCATCCTGTCAGTTTAAACCTAAAAACTGGGGAAAACAAAAGTTCAGGCTTAGCCCATCTGTTGAGCCAGCTATAGGTAGCTGGGGAAAACAGGGTCAAAAGGAGACAGTCATTAACACTTGATTTATTTTAGCCTCCACCTCTGTTTTGTT
Source organism: Taxidea taxus jeffersonii (assembly GCA_003697995.1). Taxonomy (NCBI): domain Eukaryota; kingdom Metazoa; phylum Chordata; class Mammalia; order Carnivora; family Mustelidae; genus Taxidea; species Taxidea taxus. Next base: position 75,325 of record ML102094.1, on the reverse strand, counting down.
ACAGCCTTTCTTTTTAATTGGGCATAGTGAAGAATTAAGGAATGATTTGACTTTTAAATCATATTTATTGAATGGTATTTTACTTGTATTTATCAACTCTGCCATTCCAGATGCAAAACAAACAAAACAAAACAAAAAAACCCAAAGCCAACACCACAGCCCTAGAACATATTGTATTTAATATACGAGGTCCAACATTATCTAATCTTAATCTAAGGCAAGTAGAAATAAATGGAACTGTAGGATTAATCATAGGGGAATATCCGTAGTGCCAAATTTTACTCTTAGATAAAAAATTTCTTTGAGGGCTTAGTTGTTACCAGTCAATCTACTATTGACTGGCAGTCAAGAGTTTGGCTTGCAAGTTCTCTGTGTTAAGATAATTTAAATTACTATGACTCTAGGTACACCATGTGTTTTCCAGTTCACCACAATACCTATGACCTTCTGCTGATGGTACATAGCTGTTATATTCAATTTCCTAACACTGACTATGATTATCATTATCATAGAAGAACCTTGATATAGTTTGTGAAATAGATCTAGAGATTTGGCAAGTTCTCAAAGCCCAGCATAACTCTAGCAGAAAACCTCCAGAAAGAAAAGACAAAGCTATACAGATGTGATGAATGATCAGCTTAACTCCATCACTGTGTAAGGGCCATGCTCCCTACAGATCAGTTTCATAGTCCACACACCAGGTTTACTGTTATTGGCAGAAAATTACAGCTTACTACCTGCTGTAGGTTATTTATTTTGTTCCCATCTCCCTACTTATTTTTTAAAAATAGGTTTTTTTGTTCTTTTTTAAAGAATTTTGTTTTACAGAAAAATTGAGATGCTGTTACAGAGAGTTTCCATATATCCTATAGCCAGTTTCCAGGATCACTAACATCTTACACCAGTAAGATGTACCAATACCGTTACATTATTGTTATGGACTGAATCTTTTGTCCTCCCCCAAATTTATATGTTGAAATCCTAACCTCCAAAGTAATAGTATTAAAAGGCGAGGACTTTGGGAGGAAATTTAGCCATTAAATTAAGCCATGAAAAGGACTGGGGCCGGCCCTCATGAGAAAAGACATGAGATCTGGCTCAGGCTCTGCTTCCGTCATGTGAGATGACAAGCAGGACTCAGAAGACTACAAGGGAGAGGATCCTTAATAGAACCCAACCAGGCTGGTCTTTCCAGCCTCCAGAACTGTGAGAAATAAATATCTGTTGTTTATAAGTCACCCAGTCTATAGTACTTTTTTATAGCAGCCCAAATTGACCAAGACAATATTATTTGGATTTTCACAGATTTTACCTAATGTTCCTTTTCCGTTCTAAGATTAACCCAGGATACCTTAATTACACTTAGTTGTCATATCTCCTTAGGCTCCTCTTAGATATAACACTTCCTCAGAACTTTCTTCTTTAATAAAACCTTGACAGGGACGCCTGAGTGGCTCAGTTGGTTAAGCGGCTGCCTTCGGCTCAGGTCATGATCCCAGCGTCCTGGGATCGAGTCCCACATCGGGCTCCTTGCTCAGCAGTGAGCCTGCTTCTCCCTCTGCCTCTGTCTGTGCTCGCTCCTGTGCTCTCTATCTGACAAATAAATAAATAAAATCTTTAAAAAATAAAAATAAAAATAAAACCTTGACAATTTTGAAGAGCACTGGTCAGATATATTGTAGAATGGCTCTCTCCTGGAATTTGTCTGATGTTTTTCTTGTGATTAGACTGGAATCATGGGTTTTCAGGAGGAGACCAGAGAGGTAAAGTGCCATTTCCATTACATCATTGCATTCCACTAATACAATTTATCACTGTTGATGTTGACCTTGGTTGACACAGTGTTTTTTAGGTTTCTCTGCTGTAAAGTTACTCCTCCTCTTCCCCCTTCCATAACATGGTGTTTTGTTTTGTTTTTTTTTGGAACGAAGTCATTATGCACAGGCCACACCTAAGAATACATAGTTATATTCCATCTCCTTGAGAAAGGAGTATCTGTATAAATTATTTGGAATTCCTCATGGGAGATTTGTCTCTTCCCCATTTATTTATTTACTCAACCATTTTTTTATATCAGTATAGACTCAAGAATATTTTGTTATGTTTGTTATAATGCACTGTTTATTTTGTTCTCAATTTGTTCAAACATTGGCCATTTTTCCAGCTTTCAGTTGGTTGTTGTTCTTCTTTGACATGATCTTTTATGTAGCTATTAGGACGTTCCCCTAGATAGGTCTGAAGCAGACTTTATGTGGAAATATATACAAATGCTTCATTTTCCAACATACTCTTCTTTTAAGTCTATTAGCTTACTAAATGATGATGTTGGAAAGTCTTATAACAATTATATTTCTCTAACTTGATTTTTATCTATGGGAATGCAAGAAGTGTAGAAAACCCTTTCTTCCCTCACTGGGAGTTGGGTTCTTTGACCCTTAAGTAATCCTTTGGAGAATTCCTGATTGCTCCATCAGTAAATTTTGTGGGAACAAACAGCCTGGTATTTACCATATTACATTGAAAATTTCCCTATCTGCTGTCTGTGATCTCTGCAAATTCAGCTGATGGTTACTAAACTTGGGGCAATTGCTGGATGTTGTTATTTCTTTTTAAGTGAGTAATGGAGAAATTACCGCTTTTCAAGCTTTCTTTTCTTATTACGGGGTTAATACAGTCTTAAGCAATTTTTGTTTGTTATATTTCTACCACAAACCAAAAGGAAAACCTTTTCATCTTATCTTCTGATGTTTTGAAACCTAGCCTGGATGGCAAAAGAGATGTATTACAGTAAGAAATTATTATTTGCTGATTTGCCAAAATCTTGGTAACAAAGGAGTTTGCTTAGGTAACTTTAACCTATGCATCCATATCTTGGGGCATTTCTAGCAAACACACAAACAGCAATTATGAAAGTTATTTGATGTTGTATGTTGTGCATATGATGTATTATGTATTTGGTATTTTATAACTAATACAGTTTTTATCTTTATTATTTTTATCTTTATTATTATCTCTCTGTACCTTTTTCTTTTGTATGTGTGTGTGTCTGTTTGTATATTTACATTTGTGCTTCTACTCGGTAAAATTAGATCTGTAATTTGTATTCCACATAAACAGATTAAATGTATGGAATAATAGAGGCATCTGCCATTGGCTCAGGTCATGATCCCAGGGTCCTGGGACTGACCCCCACATCAGGCTCCCTGCTCTGCATGAAGACTGCTTTTCCCTCTCTCACTCCCCCTGCTTCTGTTCTCTCTTATTGTGTGTCTCTCTGTCAAATAAATAAATAAAATCTTCAAAAAAATAAAGTTATGGAGTAATAGATTGCATGTTCAGGTTTGTGTGTAAGTCTGGGTCTATACAAATAAAACCCATGTCTATATACATAAATTTACTAATATCACTTATGCAAAATAAAGCAAAAATTTTCAGTTCATCAAATTGATTGGCTTTTCCTTCTCACTCTTAACTCTCTCATACTCTTTCTCTTATTCTTTCACATTGTTCCTTTTTGGCTTGTTTGCATGATACCTAATCTCTAGTTTGATCTGATGTGGGGCTTGATTCCAGGACTCTGAGATCATGACCTGAGGTAAAAGGCAGACACTTAAACAACTGAGCTACCCAGGCACCCCTTGATGAAATACTTTGTTGTCCTATAACAATGACAGCATAGATGAAAGTGGAGAAAATCCTTTAGCACATTTTAAAGTTGATAAAGATGAAATTAAGAAATAGATTCTTCGAGAAGTAGTCATTGTTAAGATTTACCAGATTGGTGCAGATGTCTTCACCTGGTTTTCAATGTTGGACACTGATTATATTAACAATATGTACTCAACACAGTAAGAGGTTTTGTATAAAATTGGAAGTTTTTTTATGATTCAGATTATCTACTTATTTATCAAAATCTTGCAAGTAAAAGATTCGGCTTAGGTAACTTTAACCTATGAATCTATTTCTTGGTGCATTTTTAGCAAAATCAAAAACAGCAGTTATGAAAATTAGCAAATTCCGCTTATTGAATGTAGCATGTATGTATTTTATGATTAATGCATTTTAAGGTGAATACTTCATTATTGTCTCTAATAAAAATAATAATACAAATAACATTAAAAATCCCCCAAGATCAGACTTTTGAGGGTTTTTTTTTAATGTTTTCTCACTCCTTTTGGGAGGAGCCACAGGAAGAATAACCTATAAGGTTCACAATTTAAAATGAGGGTAATTGGAATCTACTAGAAGTTTTCAATTCCAAATCCAAGCCCTTTTGAGATTCCATAGTCCATTTAGCATAGCTTGATCTGTTGGTGTTTGTTCTGCTTCATGCTAAACTCCACCACTGAATTATTTCACTTCTCAATTTGTGTCATGCTCTTGCCTACAAATTACTTCTCCCCTGATGTCTAGACTACTCTTCCCCATGTATCCTTCTTCCCTTTGTGTGGCTCCTACTCACCACTCTCCTACTCCTACTCACCATTCAGACTTTAGTTTAGATTTTCTCAGTGAAGCCTAGTCTAGTTAGGTTAGATAATTCTTTGCTATCTGCTTCTGAAAAATCCTGTATCTTTCATACGAACGTTCTGTTAAAATCACTTATCTGCTATCTGTCCTATCCATTATGTGTGAAATCCACATGATGAGAGACTTCAAATGGTGGTAAGACAAGAATCTTGAATCTTCAGAGGAGAATGTGGAAATGAAACTTGGGCAGAACTCTGAGGAAGAAGAGGACCTTTAATAGTGTCTGAGAAGAAATATAGACAGGGAGAAGTCACCTTGAGAGGGAAACGTTTTTAGGAATGGTGAGTACTGGGTTGAATTTCCAGTTGGTTCCTGCTTGTGCATTACTCATAAATCTTTCGTTAATGCTATTATGCTGCACACTTTTGTGGGGAAGTATATTGGGAATTAGAAGAGAGATGGAATGAGTTTTGTGCTCCACATCACAGATAATGTCAACACATGGAAAGAATGGCAGCTGCACATACCCAAATAGTTGTAAGGAGCTCGATGACACAGGAAAAGCAGGTTGCAATGTGAACCAGTAAGTGAGAAAATAGGAGAACTCTTCCTCACTCAACATTGTGGAGCTTTATAAGAAAGTCGACTTAAAATACCCAAAAGCAATAGTAAATGAGTTGGGAGGTAGATAAGTGTGAATCAAAAAGTTCTAAGATTCATCTTTTTTGACTTGAAATGTAAAGTTAGGCATTGGTAAGTTGAATTTCATGAAATTATGGATTGTTATTTTTCATCATGTGGTAAGTTTTCAGTCATTGTCACTTCAAATGTCTCTGACACTTTTCTCTCTCCTCCACCTCTAAAAATCCAACTAGACATTAATAAGACCTTATCCCTTTGGGATATCCTTCTTGTCTTTTCATTACTTTTTCGTATTTACTACCTCTTTATCTCTCTGCTGTGAATTCCAGATAAAATTCTTTGGTTTTAGTTCCCGGATCTCTGATTCTCTTTTCAGTTGTGTCTACTCTGTTATAAAATTTCTCCATTGAGTATTTTAATCAAACTACTGTATTTTTAGAGTTTTGTTTGACTTTTTTACAAATATGCTTGGTCTTTAATCATATTCAAACTTCCTTCTCTCATATGTATCAGTTTTACTCTTCAATGATCTGAGAAATGCCTTGTAAGGAGTATCCACTTCCCTCTTTCACTGAGTGCTCAGCTGTACTAAGCTGTACAAACACCTGGTTGGTTAATTAGAAATCTGAAGTCAGCTTTTTTGGCAAAATGGAATACAATGGGGAGTTGAGAAAATTTCCATCATTCTATGGAAGGGACTACAGTTTGTAACCCGTCTCTGGAAAAGATATTTGTTTTTCTACAGAGTTTTGTCATTTTCCATATAGTATACAAAATGTTAAGGGAAGCATTTATGTTTATTTGTTTGTTTGTTAGATTTATTTACTTATTTTGGGGGAGGGATAGAGGCAGAGGGAGAAAGAGAATCCCAAGTAGATTCCATGTGGAGTGTAGAGACCTACACAGGGTTTGATCTCATGATCCTGAGACCATGACCTGAGCTGAACTCAAAATTCAGACCCTTACCTGATTGAGCCACCCAGGACCCCAAGCATTTATGTTTTTTAACTCAAAATATTATTTTTGATGTAAAAATAGGTAAAATGATAACTTTTAAAACTGCCAAAGAAAGACAAACACCTGATGACTTTGACAATAAGTTTTATTTTACATATTTTATGATTACATTTATATTTCCATACAACAAAAATAGTAGGAAAAAAATCTCTTTGGGAACACAGAAAGGCATTTTAAAGTGAAAAAATAAAGTCAGTGTTTAAAAACACAATAATTTAAGTAAAATTATTTAGAATCCATTTATAAATAATAAATAGGTTTTATCTAGTAAGAAATTACTTTGTTAATATTGCCTGTTGAATTTTTGCTGTTTTGAGAAACAATTCTAACTCAGAGTTGTGATGATTCAACACAGTACAGTACAAGGCTGCCCATGACAAGATAAGACTGGGAATATCAAAAGTAGGATTGTTAGTTCAATGAAAATTTCGGATAAATAACGAAATACTAAAAAATTAATCATTGTTTAACAAATTGGGTGTCTTGTTTGTTTTTAATTTTGCTAAATCTGGCAACCTTGTTCAGAATAGTTCTCTAATAAAATATCATTTAGTATTAAAATAAATATAAATTTGCTACCATCATTCTACTAGTCTATCAACAATGCTTCCTTTCCCATCTTTCCAAATTTATGTACAGATATTCTTATATTTATTTCTTAAATAAATATATAAATAATAAATAAGCAAACAATTTTCACTTGAACATAATTCAGACAACATGAGAAAAAGTTAAAGTGCTTCCACATGTCCTCACGTTTCTGTGAGTTAGGATGGTGGCTGACACTTTTTCTCCAGTTGAGGAATAAAGAAGAAACCAAGGCAAAGTTTAGCAGGGACTGGTGCATCCTGGCCAGCAGGCTGGGGTGGAAAGTTGTAGCAACAACAAAATATTTCCAGGATTTCCAGCTAAATTTGAATTTACAGTAAACAATGAGTAATATTTTTAACACAAGTCTGCCTAGATATTGCATAAGACAGCATGTATGAGACATCAAAAAACTATTCATTGTTTTACTTAATATTCAAATCTAACTGAGCATACTGTATTTTATCTGACAACCCTACACCAGACCCACATGGAACACGAAGGGCTGAAGTAGATTTATATGAAGTCTCATTGACATCTTTACTGAGGAATTCTTGGAAACCACAGAGAACGTGTTTGTTTATTTCACGATTCCTGTTTCTCAGCCCTGAAAATAAATAAAATGGAAAAAATTAATTAATTAATAGTGTTCTAATAAGGAGGAAAGTATCATTTTTGAAAATATATTTATTAGGAAATAAATAGTCTTAGATATTCATTCATATATTAGAAATATACTAATTTTCAACTATGAGTAGAGAGACAGGTAAGTTATCGTCCAAAATAGGAAACTTCTGAGAATGAAAGGCAACCAGTTCCCTGGACAAACTGAGATGTATGGTCTTCTCAGTCATGAGTAAAACAAACTCACTATTGCTATGGGTTTTTTTGTTTTGTTTTGTTTTTAATCAGAGACTCAGATCCCCAAGAAAGTAGACTTCCAACAGCAACAGAAAATTTATAGGCTAACTTTTAGACAGTATGTCTCAGGGTAAATGAAGAATCCAAAAACAAACAAACCCCACAACTTACTTCTTCAAAAATATCTGCACAATTCTCTGTACCCAGTTTTCCTTGGGGTCCAGGCACACCTCTTTTCCATTGACAAGCTTTACACTGAAATGAGAGATATATGATAAAATCAGTACTTAGAAGATTTCAGACATCCCTTTGCCCTGCAAGTTGTGGTTTCTGAAGTATGAACATAAAATCTGAGTCCAACTCATTTTTAGTTACAAGGCATATTTAAATGTCATGGAGACAAAGAATCTTTTTTTTTTTTTTTTTTTTTTTTTGTTCTGCCCACTACTGTATTCCTGAACCTAGAACTTTGCTGGATGCTTCCACCTTCCTCAATTTTAGGTTTGCTGAAGTAACATATCTAATCACTTTTGAAAGTACTTACATGATTTCTGAGTTTTCACAATGTGGGCCACTGTCAATCACTCTCAGTTCTTTGATATATTTGGGATGGAAAGGCGTGGAGTGAGTTTTAATGCACTGGCATCGGAGTTCTGAACTCACTCTTGACACAACTGCAGCTGTGGAAAAATAATAAAAACAAGGATTAATTTCATCCCAAACATGGATCTGCTGGCTACTTTCTCCTTAATTCCAATCTGATAATTTGGTGACTGTATGTTTGGTAAACAGCACTTCTTTAGTAAACTCATTCGTGAAGCAGAAGCCTGGATATTCTCCTAGCCCCTAAGTTCAATTAAGAAAACCACAGATGTCATTAATGACAGCATTGGTGGACTTCCTGCATAAAGACTTGGAGTTATCTTTGTGAAGTGCTGACATCCTTATGGTACTTTTTCTTCTAGTTGATTGTGTAATCTTCCATGATACCACAATGCTACTTATAGTATGTAAACTAAGATTCAACAACAGAGAAGTTGCCTTCAGAAAGAATAGAAATATATAAGTTTCACAAAGATGTCTTTTAGCAAAATCTGTGGTGGTTAATGGAAAAGAAAAAAAGTGTTGAAACAAACATTTCTAACTGTATTTCTTTCAAGGGAGAGATCCCAAGAAGGTTTACAATTTGTCAGGTTGTCTTTAAATCAAAAAGGGAAGCTTGTCAATAAAACAACATGTGGAGTAAAGTTATGGAGTTACCTCACTTGATATTAATAAATAATATGGGTAATTGGGGTCTCTAGTAAGATATGCCCTGGGGCACCTGGATGGCTCAGTTGGTTAAGCATCTGACTCTTGGTTTTGGCTCAGGTCATGATCTCAGGGTCTTGAGATCAAGCTCTGCATCTGGCTCCTCACTCAGCATGGAGTCTGCTTGAGATTCTCTCTCTATCTCTGCCTCTCCCCTGTACTCTAAATTATAGATTTATATTAATGCGTTCATATGTATACATCCTACAGAGTATGAAAAATAGGAACAAGGTGTCTCTATTAATCAAACTTTATGCTTTTCTAAGTATTATAGAGATAAAACCTGAACAATTAAAGCTTCAATTTAACTTGAAGTACTGCAAATATTATTTCCTTTACTTAAATAAAGAGGATGTTTGCTATTAAAGCATTAAGGGAAATTTTGCTCTCTGAGGATCACATTTAGACACAGGAAAACTCCATAGCCCAGAAAAGTCTGCTTACCTTCACACAGAGCTGCAGAAAGCAGGAAAGCTGCCAAGAGAGCAACAGCCAGCTTGGAAGTCATGTTGATGCAAGGTGCCTTCGGTCTGGTTTCTTTCTGGCTCTTGTCCCAGAGGCTTGTGAGCTCTGCTGTCCCAAGGGGCTTCTATTGGTTGGAGAGCTTCTGTGGCTTTTTATATTATTCAGAGCAGCAAAGAATATGCACCCTCATTCTTGCATTATGTCAGAGGAAATTCCACAATATGCAACCATCCGCCCGCCCTTTGAGAGCAGAACTGAGTCATCAGACTCTAATTTGTCTCATCAGATTTTTGGCAGAATTGAACTTCTATTGGTTCTTTAACAGAATTTAATTTATTTTATTTAAAAACATATTTGTTTTAAAGCACATTTAAAAATCATTGTTTAATATTCAAGCTTCTTTGATACATTATTATCAGTTGTAATTTTTTATGTATAAATATATTTATTGTTGTACTATCTGGAATTTGGTAAAGTAAGGTCATTTATGATTACTCTTTAAGGGCACGGTCATTTCTTTAGGTAACTTACATGTGCTTCAACGACAGAGAAGGTAATCTCGCCAACCACTTTTATTGAAGACATAATTTTGAGAAGTCCTTTTCTGAGCATTTTGGAAAGTTTCCAGGAACTATTACTGTTCCCAAGGAGCATAGTACAACTCTTCAAAAGATTTGGCTTTCTAATGTATGTTTGAAAGAATGAAAAGACACATCTTTCAGTTCCAAAAATATTTATCAAGTAACTTCCGAGTAATGTGGGGATCTAGAGATAGATAAGACTAAATACATGTTTTCAAAGAGTTTGGTCCGACAGAATAAGAAAGCGATATAAGGACTTCACTATATTACAGAACAGGTAAGTGGTATTGATATGTTAATCCCAATAAGGGCATAAAGACAGGATATTCCATAAGCAGTGTGAGCAGGATATTGAAGGAAGGGAAAGTAGAGAAAACCAGCACATTCTAATAAAGACGTGGTTCAAGGACAGGTGAATGAAGATACGTCTGTGCTCTAGGAAGTGGTTCACTGGGGTTACTTGGTTGGGGTGGGATGGAGGGGTAGCTAATTATATTTAGTGGATAAAGGCACCTAGGTTCAAACTCTGCTTCAGCCACTTAATTTTTGTATGACTTTTAAACTTTCTGAGTTCGGTTTCTGTATCTATAAATGGATTTAATAACACTCCCATCTCATAAAGTTAATATATGTAAACTTCCTGGCTTAATTTTTAAATTGGTAAATTCCCACCTATTCCAAATGCTATGACTTATATTTCTCATTTTTCTACCAACAATTATTTCCTAAAAATATCATTTGCCTTAAAGGCATTCTTGATAAAATTCAGTTTCTGAAATACCAGTTGAGACAGCTTACAACAAGCCATGTAACAATATAATAAAATAGAAACATCATCAGTTCCAGTTATGGTTTGCTGAAATTAAAGCTCCAAATAAAAATATGACTGCGTTAGCATCTGAGTTGCCCTTTCAAATGAAAATCTGGAATATGGAGAATCTTAAAATCTATAGACTTCCAGAACTCTTGAGGAAGTAACTTGTTTAAACATTGATGTAAGATTTATTTTTTTAATATTTTATTATTTATTTGCTTATTTGACAGAGAGAGAGTGTGTGTGTGTGCACAAACAGGGGAAGCAGGAGGGGAGAAGCAGGCTCCCCACTGAGCAGGAACCTGATGTGGGGCCCCATCCCAGGACCCTGAAATCATGACCTGAGTCAAAGGCAGATGCTTAACAGACTGAGCCACTCAGGTGCCCTGATAGAAGATTTAAATTAAATTATTTGACAAAAAATGACTGAAAATTCAAGCAATAGTAATAATGTTTCAGAATTTGAGCATTTGTGGTTTGGGGAAAAAAACTTCCCTTGCTGAAAGATTTGTTTGGTGACCTCAGCTTAACTGCATAAATATCATTTCATGATATTTATGATGATGATACCATGTCAGTGACTGTGTATTAATTAATCTTCACAGAAATGCCATAGTAATATTTCTCATTTTACAGATGAGGAAACTTAACAATGTCTCCAAATTCATATACCTAAGTAGCAGTGTCAGTGGTTCAGAAACTTAGTGTTAGCCCTGGTCGAAAAGCACATTCACAAAGGGGAGTTGAAAGAAGTTTTCTCGAGTTTACTAAGATACAAACCATCTTTTTATGACTCAGTGAAGTTTCTTACTTTATCCCTTGGTCTTCAGAGATTAGTCTGTGTTGTTTTGTTTTTTCTCTTCCCAGATAAAAGGCACCAAGAGAAGGACTAAAACTCTGTCCACATCTGAGCAAGTACACAGTTCATAAATAATTCAGTCGATTCAACAATTTTCTTATTTCCCAGGAGGCTAGCTAAAGGAGTGAGCTTATCCACACAAATGTGTGGGGAGGGAAATGTCATGATTGTTTTCCAAAGAGGTTATTCAATTTCTTAGTATAGGCATACATTGTTTCATTTTGCTTTGCTTTTTTGCTCTTTACAGAGATTGTGTTTTTTATAAACAGGTTTGTGGCAACTCTTTGATGAGCAAGTCTATAGCTGCCTTTTGTCTAGTAACATTTGCTCACTTTGCATCTCTGTGTCACATTTTGGTAATTGTTACAATATTTCAAATGTTTTCATTTGAAAACTATGGTGACCTGTGGTCAGTCATCTTTGATGTCACTACTGTAATTGTTTTGGAATGCCACAAACCACACTCATGGAAGATGACAAACTTAATCAATAAATGTATGTATTCTGACTGCTATACCCACCAGCTGTTCCCCACCTTTCTCTCTCTTCTCAGGCTTTCTGTTCTCTGAGACATGGCAATATTGAAATTTGGCCAATTAATAATACTACCATGGCCTCTAAATTTTCAAGTGAAAGGAAGGTTGCATGTCTTTCATTTTAAATCAAAAGCTGGAATGATTAAGATTAGTGAGGAAGACATGTCAAAAGCCAAGATAGGCCTAAAGCTAGGCCTCTTATGCTAAACAGTTAGCCAAGTTGTAAACACAAAGTAAAACTTCCTAAAGATATTTAGAAGTGCTACTTCTAAGTATGTATGGCTGATACGGAGAGAGTTTGAGTGGTCTGGATAGAAGATCAAACCAGTTACAACATTGGCTTAAGCCAAAGGATAATCCAAAGCAAGACCTTAACTCTCTTCCATTTTGTGAAGGCTGAGAAAAGTGAGTAAACTTCAGAAGAAAAGTCTGAAGCTAGCAGTGGTTAGTTTGTGAAACTGGAGGAAAGAAGTCGTGTCCACAACATCAAAGTAAGTGCAACAGCCTGTGCTGTTGAGGAAGCGGTAGCAAGTGATCCAGAAGATCTAGCTAAGATCATTCATGAAGGTGGCTACACTAAGTAACAGATTGTCAGTGTAGACAAAAAGTCTTCTCTGGGAAGAGATGCCATCTAGGGCTTTCATAGCTAGAGAGGAAAAGCCATTGCCTGGCTTCAAAGCTTCAAAGACAGGCTGACTCTCTCGCTAGGGGCTAAAGCAGCTGATGACTTTAAGTTGAAGACAATGCTTATTTACCATCTCAAAAAGCATAGGGTTTTTAAGAATTATGCAAAATCTACTCTGCCTGTGGTCTGTGAATGGAAAAACAAAGCCTGAATGACAGCAGATCCATTTCCAAGTGATTACTAAATGTTTCAAGCCCACTGTCTACTTCTCAGGAAAAAAAAAAATCCCATCAAAAAAAATACTGCTCCTTGACAATGAACCTGGTCCCCCAAAAATCTTTGATGGAGATATACAATGAAATGAATGTTGCTTGCATGCCAGCTTAACACAACACAGCATCCATTCTGCAGCCAAGGATTAATTTCAACTTTCAAGGCATATTATTCAGGAAATACATTTCATATCCCTGTAGTTGCCATAGATAGTGATTCCTCTGATGGATATGGGCAAAGTACATTTAAAAACTTTCCGAAAAGGATTCATCATTTTAGATGCCATGAACAGTCACCATTAATGGGAAGAGGTCAAATATCAATATTCACAGAAGTTGGGAAGAAGTTGAATCCAACCCTTACAGATGACTTGAAGGAGGTAAGACTTCAGTGGAGGCAGTAACTACAGATGTGGTAGAAATAGCAAGAGAACGAGAATTAGAAGTGGAGTCTGAAGATGTGATTGAGTTGCTGCAATTTCATTCATAAAACTTGAATGGATGAAGAGTTGCTTCTAATGCACACGCAGAGAACACGGTTTCTTGAGATGGAACCCACTGCTGGTGAAGATGCTGTGGCAATTGTTGAAATAACAAATGATTTAGAATGTTACATCAACTTAGTTGATAGGAGCATCAGGGTTTGAGAAGAATGACTCCAGTGCGGAAAGAAGGTCAACTGTGGGTAAAATGCCATCAAACAGCATTGCATGCTACAGGGAAACTGTTCATAAAAGAGGCAATCAGTGTGGCAAACTTCACTGCTGTCTTTTTTAAAGAGATTGCTACAAACATCCCAGTCTTCAGCAATCACCACTCTGACCACTCCACAGATCAGCATGGAGTCAAGACCCTCCATCAACAAAAATAGTGTAAGTCACTGAAAGTTCTGATAATAGTTAGCATCTTTCAGCAATAAATTATTTTTAACTAAGGTATGCACATTATTCCTTAGACATAATGCTATTACACACTGCTGCTATCACTTGCCCCCTGAACAACCTGCATGTGTTTCCTCATCTGTAGAATGACAATAACAACAGTTCCACTGGATCACAGTGAGAGTTAAATACATAAATAATCCCAAGAGTAGCATTTGGCACCTAGGAGATACTCCGTAAATATCAGTTTTCTTCCCCTCTGATCTGTCATATAAGTCACATTTTGCTTGGAGTGGGAAAACCACATCACTTTTTAAAAGTTTACCAGTCAAGGGACACTTGGGTGGCTCAGTCCATTAGGCATCTGCCTTCAGCTCAGCTCATGATCCCAGAGTTCTCGTTGGGCTCTCTGCTCAGTGGAGATCCTGTTTCTCCCTCTCCCTCTGACTGCCTCTCTGCCTGCTTATGCCTCTCTCTCTCTCTCTCTCTCTCTCTCTCAAATAAATAAACAGAAACTTAAAAAAAAGTTTAGCCATCAAAAAGTAAAAAATATATCAACACAACGGATCTCCTCAGGCTTACACCTGGCTGCCTTCTTCCCCCTTCCATTTGTAGAACTTTCATTTTTATACCTAATACTTCAATTCACGTTTGTGTGTTTTGAAAAAGTACAGTTAGTACACACAGAGAACTGAGTGTAGTTGCCAGTTCTAGTTCCCAAATTCATGGAGATTCTGAGACAATATTTAAAGGATGGGATTGGAAGCAGAGGCTGGTTTTGGAAGTGAGTATTTATTACGGCCTAGGGATTTCTGTCTTCAATATGAAAAAAATCAAATGTAAGTATTTACTTGTAGTCATTTCTTTGCTACGTCCATAAAACAAAAGTTTCTTATACTCTTATTTTCTTTGTTAGATTTATACTAAAGCTATTTAGAGATTGTTTCCTCCAATGTTTACAATAAAATAGATCTTTGAAATAACAATTATACATTACTTGTCACCAGGGCTTCTTCCGTGTGAAGTAAAGCTCATAGGAAATGAAATCATTGGCAGAAAGGGAAGTTGCTGTATTAGAAATGACTGGACTTATGTGTGTGTTTATGTCTTGAGGTAAACAAGAGTCACAGAAGCAACTGAGTCAAGTAACAGAAGAAAAAAAGTTATGAAGCTGTTGAAGTAAAGTGGTATGATTTTATAAGAATAGTTTTCTTCTTTTCTCAAAAGTTCTTTTGTTATCCTTATCTTTTGCTTGTTCTAGACACGTGAGACTTTAAAAAGCTGTATGGAGATGAAACTCAGCAAATGGAAGAAAGTAACTTAAGTGGAAAACAAGTCTCATGTTGTAATTCCTTTATTTTGTTCCTTACAACTCTCCTTCTTAAAACTCTGATTGTTTTAAAGTGTTTCATCTCATAATATGAGCTTCACCTTAACTCATTCTCTCAGCTTTGGCATTAGGGGTTGCTGAAATATTTAAGACACCATTTGTCCATAGTACAAACTCCATGTTGGTGGATTCTGTCAAAATGAGGAGGAGCACTCAACCCACTTGTGTAGTTGTTTTTGTGTCTCACTCACTTGACTGGAAATCCCACGAGGTCAGAGGCCATGTCTGTCTCATTTATACAGTGTGCCACCTCCTGGCTCGGTGCCCGCAACTAACAGGTGCTCTAGAAACCTTTTTTAGGTGAAGCACAAATGCCCCACTTTGCAGAACCTCCCCCAAGAGCCGTCTTGGCAAAAGGACCTGGAAATGTTTATCTTTGTCTGTTGTTTCATTTGCATGAACCCAGAAGAATCTAGTATGGAAATTACAGGTTTAGTTCATGCTGTCGTTTAGTGGTGGATAGTGGTAAACCAGTAACCAACTCGGGCAGGTGGCGGTTTCCCCTGTGGGTGAATCGGCCGTCCAAATTCTTTGAGTATGCTTCAGGACTGGGGTGAAAGGCAAAATACAACAGGCAGGCTAAGAGATGGAGAGCAGCATGCAGGGAATTCCAGTGATGGAGTGGACTTCACTGAGGGAAAAACCTTCACTGCTTCCTTCTTCCCATCACCTTTCACAGACTAGAGTCCAGAGGGCCATACACAGTATTTCCAGAGATTAGTGAGTGAACAAGAATGGTGTCTCACAGGTTTAGCTTAATAAACCTTAAATGTGCTCAGATGAAAGAGATGAGCTTTCTTTTTAGGTACTACCTCAGTGGTTCTTAACTTGTTTTTTTTTTTAACCATTTGATCCTTTGAAAATATAATGAAAGTTCTATGCCCTTTGCTTACCTAAACCGACTGTAAAAAGTAGTGCAAGATATAACACTTGAGAATAGAGAGTGATTCTCAAGTTTACCATTTTTAAATCACATCAACTGAAAGATAAATGGTATTTTCTGACTGCTGCTTGCTGTCCCTAGGTATGCCCAGGACAGAGACTTCAGAACAAACATTCCTGAAGTCCTCAAAAGAGAAGATGGAGATAGATAAGGACAAGAATGAGGAGGAGGAAACAAATCCTCATTTTATGTGAATTCAAGACATGAATGACCTTTGTTTTTCCTGCTGTCCACCAGAGTAAAATCTAAATCCTCCCCCCAAAAAGATGAAAACTGAATAATGCTCTCAAATAATGCGAGCTCCTTTTCTAATGGGCAGGAAGATAATGCTAGTGACAAAATGTGGCTGAGATAGGGGAAAAATTTTAGTCCTCTCATTATTTCTTTCAACTTGCCAAAAGATATGTAATTCAAGAAAAAAATGTGATGTTTTAACATAAAAAGAAAACAAAATTGGGAACTAATTCAGATTGTAGTCTTAGAGATGTGGCCAATCTCTCAGAATTCTCCAAAGTGATACAGAAGGATATAGATCTTCTTTCATCAACGCTACCCACTCTGGTGCCCTATGGTATCTGATTTCCAGATATAAGCCTTGTTTCTAGGTAGTGTATTTTCCTATGTAGTAAAACTTACTATTTGCCACATCTAGGGTGTTCTTTTTCCTAACTGTGTCACCTTACCCTGCAAAATTAAATCTTTCCATGTGGTCCCTAAAATAGAAAAGAGGAAATCACCACCCACAAAACTAGTCAAGTTTTGAAACTTAGGAAAAGCTGTTGGCTCCAAACCTGTTCTATGTACTTTTCATGCACTTCCCTTTCCCTAATGGTGGGGGTGGTCCTGGAAAACACCACTGGCACCACCTCCTACAGAGCTGGAGATGAAAGCAACTTGGGCAGGAAAGAGGAGAAATAACACACCCAGCCAGAGACAGCAAGGACACAGGAGACACCCAAAGAGAAACGAAGCAGGTATTGGGAAGCCAAGTTGAATGAGAATGTTTAAATGGCACATTTCTTTTCTGGACTCCATGGACTTGGACTTCAGCAATGAGTGCAGAGTCCTAACTCAAGGAATAATTGCACCAACAAGATCTTGTTGCTACATGTGTCATAGGTTTTATTTGTTTCAACATTCATAACAACATACTTTGGTCTCATTTATTCCCATTTAACCAATGAGGAAGCGGACTCAGAGAAGTTAAGGAACTTGCAGAGGGTCACCTGGCAAGGAGCAGGCAGAGTCAGGATTGGAACGTAAGCAAGAGACCCTTGTTTTGCCTTCGGATGTTTTTCTCATGTGTCTGTAAGTCTCACAGACCCAGTTTTAGGGACACTTCCCTTCCTTCTCGCATCTTCTGCTGACTGAGAGCACTTAGGAGGTTGGAAGAGATGGTCTTGATTCAGTGCAGGAAGAGGGACAACATAATCAAGTAGGACAGGTCCCTCTTCCTGTCAAGGCCCCAGGTGAGGGAATTGGCCTCACAGTCCTTTCTGTCTAATGGATTAATCTAAGAAGCTTGGTATGTGTGGAGATGGAGAACTTCCCCTGGGAGACTGACCACTTACGTCAGGAGAGCGTACTGCCCAAACCTCAGCTTTAGCAAAACTTTCATTAATACTGCTCTTAAATGTCGCTAACTAACAAGGATCATTTCAAGGTTCTCATCATCATTTGAGAGGAGAAGAGCATTAACGTGAATGGGTTTAATGAAGAAAGCCCAGAATAGCAGGTGATGAGGATGGTGTGAGTTACCATCATATTCTTGTCCATCCCCCATTCCCACCCAAGAATAAGAGGAAATGTTTCCTGTGTGTGATCTTCTCTTTCCTGACACCATTTCCTCTTACTTGGTTTCTTCATGACTCTTAGATAGGTTACAGATGTTGACCCTTATTGTGAAACAAGTAATGTGGTTGAGGTTGGAAAAATTCGTTCAGAGAAAGCAAGCAAACCTACGAGATTTGCTGGAAAGAAAACACATACAATTTTATGAATATCACTTGAAAATATATGTCGAGAGGCTTCACTTTTCCATCATGTTTTACACCTTACACATATACACCTTGACCTTTCAGGGGCTTTGAGAAGGAATCCTGTGGCACAGCAGAGCTCTACCTACTTGCACAAAAACACCATGGCAAAGGAAAAAGAACTCAGAAAATAAGGTATTTTATCTTTCCTATGATAAATAAGTGTTCCAGATGTAGGTCTTAAGCTATGCACTAATTCAATTCTGTGTGCTTTTGGAATCCTGTAGCCAGATAAGGTAAAGCGTAGTAAGCTACTCTAGGTTGCCCTCAATCATACCTATGTGACAACACAAAGAGTTTTCTTTTTGTTTAATAATTTTTTATTTTTTTAATTTCTTTTCAGGGTACCAGAATTCATTGTTTATGCACCACACCCAGTGCTCCATGCAAGATGTGCCCTCCACAATACCCACCACCAGGATCACCCAACTTCCCACCCTCCGCCCCTTCAAAACCCCATAAAGAGTTTTCTAAATGGAAAAGGCTAACACAAAAAAATCTTCTCATGTTCAGTATGTTCCAACACAAGCCCCACCTTGTGGCCGGAAAGGAGCAACACCACACTCCTGTCTACAAAAGATTTGCCAAAAGGTGGGGCTGAGAAAAGTTTGAGGAAACGCAGCCAGGATTGTAGGCAAGCACGTAGCCCTCTATTCTTCCTATTTCTCATTTCTCTGGAATTATATCGGCTCACCTGCTCACTTCCTCTGTATGTGCGTGCGTGTGCACGCACCTGTGTGTGCTATTGGATTAAAACACCTGGGTTTGTCATCCGTTCTATCTACATTCTTCCCGGTTCATCTTCATCAGATTTCCAACCTTCTCGGAAATGGGGCTTCCCAGATGTTTCTTCTTCTACTGACAGTGTTCAGGTCAAGTGAGCTTGTTCTGAATCACTGCTGTTCAGAAACACCATGAGGACTTGGGTAGCCTCAGCTACAGTGGCTGTTCAGAGAGTATGTGGCTGTGGGTTGTGTGTATATGTGTGTGCGAGGGAAGGGGATAATCAGTCCATCTATCTGTTCGGGGTGGGGAGGAGTAAGAGGAGGAGAATGGAGATGAGAATGTAAGAAATGAGCGAGGATATTAGGACACCTGTTTTTCTCACCTAAGGGCAGGTATTTCCTTAGTGCCAAGGACTGTTGAAACAGTCACATCAAATTATCTTTGGAATATGTACCAATGTCATATACAACAGTACAGCTCTAAAAAAAAAAGCCAGCTGTGGTAAAATACACATCACATACAATTGGCCATCTTAACCATTTTAAAATATACAGTTCAGTGATATCAAACACATTCTCATTGTGGTGCTGCTATCAATATTGTCCCTCTTCTGAACTGTTAGTACTGACTTTTCAATAAAAATGACCTTGGTTCAATTTGAGACTCTTAGAATCACTTTTGTCTGA
This sequence comes from Taxidea taxus jeffersonii, assembly GCA_003697995.1. Lineage (NCBI taxonomy): Eukaryota > Metazoa > Chordata > Mammalia > Carnivora > Mustelidae > Taxidea > Taxidea taxus. The sequence continues at coordinate 55,622 of ML102094.1, read as the reverse complement.
GGCGTCAGTCTATCTCACCTGTAAATTTTTTAAAGCAAACTGACAGGGTTGTTGTGAGGATTAAATAATTAATGTTTGTAAAGTGCTCAGTATGGTGATAAACAAGAGTATTCTTTTTGTTTTGTTTTTTAGAGAGCGAGAGAGAGAGAGCACACATGCCTGTGCGAAGTCAGGGAGGGATATGGGGAGAGGGAGAGGGAATTTTGAGCAGGCTCCACACCCAACGGGAAGCTTGAAGCAGGGTTTGATCTCACAATCCTGAAATCATGACCTGAACTGAAGTCAAGAGTCTGACGATCAACCTACTGAGCCACCCAGGTGCCCCTAAATGATAGTATTCTTATTGTTATTATTATGCCTTCCTGCCATTCTAGTCACTTATTACTTCTCCATAAATGAGACGATTCCAATCCTTTCTACCGTTATCTGCTGATCCCATTTTCCTCATTCCTAGATATTTGGCAAACATACCCTGTTGCTCCATAGATTTTTTACATCATCATCATCATCATTATTATTATTATTATTATTATTTTAGAACTGTGTGTCATTTCCTATAGCAGGGAAATGGGCCCAGAGGGGGAAGAAAGAAAAGAGTAGCTGCCAAGGCAATCAAAGAATAATCTTTAGCATAACTCTGTTCCAACACATTAAAATCACCCGATAAGCTCAACAACTAGAGCAGCAAATGTTCTGAATCAGTGGGGCAGGGCCAAGGTCTGGGCAGCCAATCTTCAGCACAGCTCTGGCAGGGTGCCTCCATTCAAGATGTCAGACTACAGCTTGGTTTCCAGGACTCAGTTTGCACACCTCACTGAGATAAAAGTCCTGCTCCAGTGGACCTAAACCCTCCAGACTTGTCTCTGGCTCTGTTTGTCTCCTCTCCTGCCCTCCGTCTTTCCATTCTTGGCTCTTTGAGCCTAGTCCACACTCTGTCTCAAATACCCTTCCTCCGCCAACCTCATTCTCTCTCTTTTTTGTGCTCAACAAACTTATCGACCCCTTACAAGGCTGGGAAGCAGCATCTTCTCTACCTTGCCTTCAACCTGCCCCCATCTGAATTCTGGTCTCCCCATCTACTCTCCCCTAAATCTGTGAGCCCACCTCTAGCCTAGAGGACTACATTGGAATCGCCTGGAAGGCTTGTTGATACAAAAATCACATGAATCTACTCCCAGGATTTCTATTTCAGAAGGTCTAGGGAACACAAGAATTTGCATTTCTTTAAGTTCCTAGTGAGGTTGATGCTGTCTTTCTAGGGAACAGAATTTAAGACCTGCTGCTGTAGCCTTATACACATAAGGAATTTAGTCTGTTTGTTTCTCCCGTCCGGACAGTGACTTCTGTGTGACAGGGTCTGAACAGAATCCCAGGATCCTAGCACACAGTCACGTATAAAAACATATCCTGGTACTGGAGCTCTTCCAGGCTCAGCAGCCACACAGGAACGATGGCCATCCACAGTCTGCTTCCTCTGCAGGCTCCTAAATGAGAAATTTTTGAGACATGAGTCAATATACACTTCCATGCAAGGACCCTTGCTGACATACTGCAGGAGTCATGGTATGAGCCCACTGGCCACGTGTGGGATTTCCCAAGGATTTTGGAAATCTCCCTTCAAATCCCCATTCATCAGTGAATTTTCCATCACATGTGCCTCAAAGATAAGAACAATAAAACATTGTTTTCCTGTGGATAAATCACCAATTGTTTAAATGTCTGTCATTAACTTTGCTACTAGGAGCCACAAGACGACATAGGGGAAGCCACACGAAGCTTATCTTAGAGTTTCGGTAAAATGTTTCCCATATGTAAATTATTGGGAACAAGAAAGGCAGAACTCCATGCCAAGGAAAATGTGGTGTCACAGAAAGAAAAGCCCCTCCAAATGTGACCTAACGGAAGCTTTTCATGGGACCAAGTCCATTCCATCTCCCACCCTACTAACCATATCTGCTTTTGTACAGATCACATGACAAGCCTAAATCGAAATCTACCAAATTTAGGGAAAACACTGGTTCGCTCAACTTCCGTTGAACACTCGAGGCCGGGAACCAAAAGGCTGCTTCCCAAAAGTGTGCTGGTTTCATTTTCATATGTGAAACATGCAGGTATTAAGATAGTCTTGTCAACTGTGCTGATCATTTCTATTAAGAAACTGCTAATAATTTCCATAGTGGTGGCAGGTTAAAGAACTAGTCCTGGCTCTGGATTTTCAAAGACCTCTGTGAGAGAAATTTCAGTTTCCTCAGGCAAGCTTAGAAGTCAGCTTTCATTCCCAGGACTAAAAAGATGATACAAGACAGTAGGAGTGATACAGCTCTCTTGTTACATATCCTCCCCTATTTTTTTTTTTTTTTTTTGCAATTGTTGCCCAGTCTTTATGGGGCCACCCACTTGTGTTGCATTTATTTCTTCATTAACACCATAATCATCAGGGCACCCATTACTTAATACTTAGTACATGAATACATGGGTGGGGAGCTGAACTCAAAATGACCATTCAGTTGTGTATCTCATGAATGACCAAGAGTTAACTTTCGGTATTTAATCAGTAAAATATAAAGACAGCAAACAACACAGACACATTTCAAGTCATTTTTCCTTACAAATAAGTCCTAGCCTTTAATGGATTATACAGGCAACCGGGGGTAACAAATGGAGGCATAAGCACAGGAAAACCGTAGGTGTTAGGTTGCATGCTTCCGCACCCCCAAGCACCAGCCAGAGCACACTGGCCCTCAGGATTACACACCTTTAGACCAGATTGTAAAAGAAGACATGGGATCAACATGGGCAGCTCCCTGCATCAGCAGCTTTAATGGGTGTAAAGAAAATTGAAATATTAGTTTTATAGTGCACTCAAATAAACAAGAAAAAATTACTAGGTAGGAAATGCTGCTTAAATTTTTATGTTGAAACAAATGCTTTCAAAGGAATTTTACTCTTGGATGGGCCATCAGGCTACTACTTCTCCCAAGTCCGTAGGCCCCGGATGCTCTTCTTTGCCATTAGAGGTTCTCTGGTTGCAAGAGTGGGAAGTCCTGGTATACTGTGATTTCTGCTGACTTCTACCCATCCCATCAGCTCCTAACTAACACAACAGCTGTGTTTAGTCATCTGTTGCCAGTAAGTGTGTGCTTATATTCCGTCTCCTAGTAGAGGGGGCACTCTGTGAGGACAGGGACTGTGTCATTTAAATAGTACCCCTTCCACTGTGCTCAGTACATGGCTTACTGCACCACAAACAGGGTAAGACTTATGTTACTTTATGAATATTCCAGTGCAGAATTGATTACAAGCAAAATTGTGGAGAAGTTCCTGTCAAAGTTCTCAATGCCCCCACTTCCACATTCTGCTTCCAGAGCCCAAGACCCCCATTGTCTCTTCTCCTTTCCCCTTTTCAAAACCCCTCTTTTGATTTGTCTTTTATGATATAACATAAGTGACTAATAAAACCTGGAGTGTTCTCCCTAAGAGATAAATGCATATTTGAATAGGGAACAAATCCTTAGACAAGAGGGAATTGCAGGCATCAGTCAGTGGTTGGAGAGAAACGATTTTTGTCATAGAGCATTCCCAGTTCTCTGAACACACAGACGATGACATATCCCAGTGACTTATAAGGCCAGACTTGAAGTAATCTTACACTGGATCACATGAGTCAGACTGAACTCACTTTTTCATGGAAAAAAAAAAAAAAAGAAAGATTTTCAAAGTCCAAAATGAGCAGTAACAGATGGCATTATACACTGTAGAATCCACTGGGATTAGTTACATAGATCTAAGTCTATGGCAGATAAAGATCTGTTCTCTAATCTATTAAAAAAAAAGCCACTTTATCCTGATGGGTTTCACTTTCCTCTATTAACTAAGTATCTTAGGCAGTTATGAGCAGAGATTATTTAACGATGTCTTCTCTAGGTGCCAGAAACTTTCCTTGGTGCTTTCCACATCTTAAGTCATGTAATTCTCACATCAACTCTAAAAAGTTGGTACTATTATATTTTTAAAAATTAGAAAAAAAAAGATATATTTGAGAGAGCGAAAGAGAAAGAGAGAGAGAGAGAGCAGTCTCTTCGCAGCTCAAAGCCCAACCTGGGGCTCTATCCCATGACCCTGAAATCATGACCTGAGCTGAAACCAAGGCTTAACGTATACTGCATCCCCAAGCACCCCAGAAGTCAATACTATTATTATCTTCAGTTTACAGATGAGGACATTGAGACAGAAGAAGTTAAACAGTTTGCCCAAGGTCCCACAGGGACTAAGTGGCAGAACAAGATTCAAAATCTGATATTAAATTCCAGAATCTGCCATCTTCACCACCTCCCATGAGCTACAAAGCTCTTCCAGGACCAAGACTCTGCGAATCTCTTTCATTCACCATTGTTGCATGTCTGATGTCACAGCAAACACTTATGAAGAGTCATAATAAAGAAACTGCACAATATGAAACACCTGCATAGTGAAGAAATTATGAAAATCATGATATGTGACTTGTTTGTCCAACTTTCTCAGCATATAATAAAGATTTGAGAAATACTTATCTAAACCTCTTCATCTTCAGGTGATTTAATTTTTTTGTTATTTTTTAAAGATTGTATCTATTTATTTGTCAGAGAGAGAGAATGTGCACATGAGAAAGAGCACAAGCAGGGGAAGCAGGGGAGGTAGAGAGAGAAGCAGGCTCCCGGCTGAGCAAGGAGCCCAATGTAGGACTCGATCCCAGGACCCTGAGATCATGACTTGAGCTGAAGGCCGATGCTTAACCGACTGAGACACCCCGGGGTCCGATTTTAAAGTTCTATAAATGGAACTGGGTGGAATACGAAGACCACTAATAAATAATCACTAATGTTAAAAGTTTTTCTCCTGTTTGTTGACGCTGGTGAAACGGATAATTTTATGGCATGTAATCCCACTGCATGTGAGCAGTGACAGCTGCCGTGCTACTCAGATCTGGAGTTGGAGAGCTTTAAGTGTCCTTGGAAGTCCTCTAGCCCGTGTTCTACACTACAAATTACGTGTCCTATTTTTCACTTGGGAAAATGTTTTGTTGTGTATTCAGAGGCTAAAACTCAATGAATTTTAAATATTTGGCTGTGTTTTTCATGGGTGAGCGGTTTCTGCTTGCAAAGTGGGAAAAAGCTTCTAAACATTAAAAGGGACATGAGTGATAGCACTAGAACTGAGATATATGTTAGGAACTCTATTAAAAAATCCTTATCCAGTAACCTGACTTGGGTTTGGGATTTCATTGTTTAGAACTGACCTAAACAAATCATTTTCCTTTGTATTTTTTTCACAGAGAGATCTGAGTCACTTTGTCCACAATAAAGCATTTATAGAAACTCTTAACTATTAACACCATTTTGTTGCATGCTCACCAAACCAGTCACGTAATGGACTTTGCCTTGCAATATTAAAGCTAATAATTAAACATATTAAAGGCTTTTAGTCATTTTTTTCCTTTCTTTAAAGCACTTTCCAGGTAGTTTAAACTGGCTGGGACATCAGGGAACTGGGTTCTGAGCACTGACTCAGCTGCTTGCTTGTTCTGAGACCTTGAAAAAGCCACTCAATCTCTTTGGATATTAGATTTTTTCATCTTCTAAACTAGGGATTAGATTCAGCTTTATCATTCCTTTCTGCAGTTGTCATGGTGACTAATATATATACATGGGAACCTAAACAGTGTTGGTCTCATTTGAAGGGATAGTCAGAAAAAGCAAATGTCATATCCTTTAAAGTTCCCCAATCTAATCACCCACCAAAAAGTTGAGGTTTCTCAAAGCATAGCTATAACCAGGCCATTATAGTTTGTTTTTGTGTATCTCTCTCCCCTAAAAAAATGTGAAATGTGAAAATTCAAATGTATGCTGTGTGTGAACACTTGCTTTAAAATCATAACATCATTAATATATTGAACCATTATAAAACCAGGCTTAAGTATGCTGGTCCAAAAAATTATCAAACATTACCAGGAAAGTTTTCAGTAATCGCTATGTTCAGTCTAAACCTGCTATTTACTTGAACTACCCTGTTATATGAGCTAGTCTTCAGTTTACTGATGTGCCATTTGATGTATTTTTTTCTTTGCCCCGAGATAATTTGACCAGCCTTAGAAAAATATCGGAGGGGGAGATGAACCATGAGAGACTGTGGACTCTCCAAAACTGAGGGTTTTGGAGAGGAGGGGGGTTGGAGGGGTAGGTGAGCCTGGTGGTGGGTATTATGGAGGGCACGTAATGCATGGAACACTGGGTTTGCTGCATAAACAATGCATCTTGGAACACTGAAAAAATTAAATTAAAATTTTTAAAAAAGAAAATAAATTAATTAGAAGGTAAAAGGAATGGGGGAAGAAAAAGAAAAAGATTATAGTCTATCTAGAAAAGATTAGCTAACTTGATTTCCAGATAAATCTTAGTAAGTCATCAGCAGCAGCATTTTGAATTTTGAGCAACTGTAAAGAATACAATTAATCCAGAACACCTCAGTGGCCCAGCTGGTTAAGCCTCTGCCTTCAGCTTGGGTCATGATCTCGAGGTCCTGGGATCCAGTCCTGCATCAGGCTCCTTGCTCAGCCAGGAGCCTGCTTCTCTTTATGCTTGTTCCTCTCCCCTTCCCCTTCTCTCCTTCTCTCTCTCTCTCTCTCTCCCTGTCCCTCTCTCTGTCAAATAAATTAAAAAATCTAAAAGAAAAAATACAATTAATGCGATGCCAGGGAGAATTTTCATGAGTCCTTCATTGGTGCTTCTGAAATGTGTTTTCAGAATAGATTCACAGTAGCAGGCGCCGTCTTGTTTGAGCACTATCCTTGAAGGACCAAACGATCAACCTTCTCTAAACAGTAACCACTTTTGGAAAGCATTCATCGAAAAAGGAGATAGTGCCAAAAATATTTCATGGGAGACTTGAAATATTTCTGTTTAGCAATAGCATTCTTACCTAGCTTCCTCAACTCGGGTTAACCTGATCCCACGATTGGAAACTTGTGTTTATCTTTGCAGCTACCGAGTCTGCCAAACCTATCACGACCCACATCTTCCTTCTGCGTTTGAATCATGTATCCTCAATGACACTGAAACTTTGAGCAATCTTGCACACAGTGTTGGGAGGATATCGTTTCCCAAACCGTGAGGTATGTACTAAGGACAATCCCACACTTTAGTCCCCATTCTCCTATTTTATGAAATAATTGTATCACTGTTCCTCATTTATGATTCACCAATAAACAATAGCTCTTCTTTAGTAATCCCCTTGGTGGTTCTCTATAAACATTTGAGCTAAGAGCAGTTTATACCATGATACTTACCTGTCTTCCACATTCTGGTATTTAGGCCTGGTTCTAACTTATAAAATAAAAATGTGGACATGGACTTACTTTACCTTCATGCAACCCTAATTCAGCTCTACAGAGCAGACTCTGTGGTCAGATAAACCTGGCTTCCAACCCTCAGTCTGAAGGGATAACATTCAGCAAGTCGTTAAATAAAGGAAATTCGAGTTCCTGGTATGCAAATTTGGGGTAATTATAACTACCGTGAAGGATTGACCAATATCATGAGTGTATGAAGAGTAATCAACACACAACAGAACACTCAATAAATAGTACAATGATTATCACTATCATTTGCTGATAGAATTACTCAGAGTTGCTTATTTTTTAAGACCTAAATCAAACCAAATCTTAAATTGGCTTCTGATGAGTAGCAATGAGCTATGTCAAACATTCTAATTATTTGAAAGTATGAATATTCATAATTTGCAGGGAAGTTGTTAAGGAAGACAACCTGACATGAAGGACAATATCCTCTTATCCACAGGTGGCACGTCCATTAGCAGCATTTCTTCTAATGATTTAAAAAGTTTGTCCTCATACATGATAACATAAATGATATCATTCAGATGTGCCAACCATCCCACCCAGGGTTCTGACCCAGAAAATGTAAGAGGTTATGACTATAGTCTTTCACGTCATGAGTCTAACTTTATAAATTAGTAATATAAGACTATAGTCTTCTTAGTTCTGTTTTCTTTCTTTTTTTTTTTCAGTTTCAACACTTACCTTATCATTATAGGCATTTTCACGTGTGCTTCTTTAATCCTTAGAACTCTGTGAAATTGCCATTATTACTCCCCAACACCAATGTCAGCTACTCATTGGCCATGAGCTATCAGAGGAAGGGGGTGTGGTGTATAACCACCTCAGACAAGGGCATTTCTTCTCTCAAGGGGGCAGCAATGAGTTGTTACCAGTCAGTATTTGTAGCAGCTAAGAGATGGGTACATGGCCTGGGGGAAGGGGGATAGGGATGAGCACCAGCAGGATCTACTCTAATCCCAATTTTCAGGGGGAAAATGAGAATCAGAGCATTCATGTGACTTTACATATTCATATATCTGATAACGGAAAACCAAATCCTAAATCGACTGCCTGATTCCAAGTCAAGTTGTTTTTCTACCACTCCACAGCTGGTTTCCTGAAGGTACTGGAGGGGCGGTTGTGAATCTATATGAACCTCTTATGAAGCTCTAAGTTAGGAGAGTGACTTAAGTGCATTACTCACTGTAAGAAGTAGTACTTCCTTTAGATTTTCCTACAGTTAGCCCTTCTCAACTTGAGCGGATAGTCCCTTTCACCTTCGTTTTATGGGAACTAGAAAACAAATCAATGGGCATTCTATCTATGTAATCCATGACTGCATGCACCCTGATCTCAAGTCTTCTCAGAAATTCATTCCAAACTTGAATCCTGTCCTTTGCCTGACCTCATAGAGCAGTTTTTGATTTCCTTAGAATAAAATTCAAGTTTGAGGCTTGGCCACACAAAGCCTGATGCTCAACAGGTCTGTTTTTGTATGCCTTATGTCTTATAGCTTAGTTTGGATGACATCCACCGTCAGCACTTGGGCTGTGACCACTACAAGGTATCACGATGCTTGAACAGCCAGAGCCTAAATTCAGTAGATTGAGGACACTATTTTGGCTAGGACATTACACAGGCATAGACTTGAAAGGATATCCTTGCTCTCAAGATAATTTCACATTTAAGGCAAAAATAGAGAAATGCCTGAAATACAGAAAACACTGGAGCCAAGAGGAAAGAAGTTTATTCTAATTGAGAGAATTGGGAAAGCCTTCTTGGAAAGGAATGCAATTAAGCTGGATTTTGAATATTGAAGGAAATTTGAGAGACAAACATTTTCTTCCCAAAAGCAAAGGTCACAACTGAAATCAGGAACTAAAGAAGGTAGATAAATATCTGGAACTAAGATCTAACAGCACTAAGTTCAGAACTACAATGAGGGTCGGATTTCGGACCCAGAGGAAAAATCAATCTAAAACCAAAACCAGAAATTGGAGTCACAACTAAAGACTGAGAGATAACCAAGACAAAACCGAGAAAAATAACTAAAGCAAACTAGAATCTAAAATAATATGGGAAGTTTGACATGGAATCCTTTTTTTTTTCTTAAGATTTTATTTATGTATTTATTTATTTGTCCGAGAGAGAAAGAGAGCACAAGCAAGCAGAAGGAGAAGCAGGTACCTTGCTGAGCAAGCAACCTGATGTGGGATTTGATTCCAGGGTCCTGGGAGGAAGGTAGCTGCTTGACCCTTAGGCATCCCTGACATAGAGTCTTTTTTTTTTTTTTTAATTTAAGCTTTCTTTAAACATATAATGTAACCCCACCACCCTCTCCCAACCCCTCTCCCCCCCCCACCCCCCTCAGTTTGTTTTATGACATTAGGATATGGAGAAAGGGGAACCCTCCTACACTGTTGGTGGGAATGCAAGCTGGTGCAACCACTCTGGAAAACAGCATGGAGGTTCCTCAAAAATTGAAAATAGAGCTACCTTATGACCCAGCAATTGCACTACTGGGTATTTACCCTAAAGATACAAACGTAGTGATCCAAAGGGGCACGTGTACCCGAATGTTTATAGCAGCAATGTCCACAATAGCCAAGTTATGGAAAGAACCTAGATGTCCATCAACAGATGAATGGATAAAGAAGATGTGGTATATATATACATAGAGTCTTTTATTGAAAGAGCTTTCTAAGAACTTGGAAAGGTCATTCACAAGAGGCAGAAGTGGGTCGTAAGGTTGTTTCAGCCTCACTAGGTCAAAATCACCCTGAGACTTTTTTTTTTTTTAAAGATTGTATTTATTTATTTGACAGAGAGAGAGGGAGAGAGAGCAAGCAAGCACAGGCAGAAGCAGAGGGAGAAGCAGGCTCCTGCCGAGCAAGGAGCCCGATGTGGGACTCGATCCCAGGACGCTGGGATCATGACCCGAGCCGAAGGCAGCTGCTTAACCAACTGAGCCACCCAGGTGTCCCACCCTGAGACTTTTAATCAGGACCTAAGCACAACTACTCTTAGGGATGGTGGCTTATGAAGACATTTTGTCCAAGAATCACTTTGGAGGAACAAAACATCTTACTTGCTCCAATTCCTAGAACGAACCCATTGATTAGAAGAACAAGATCCTCTTAGACTGGGTCTGGTTTCTGGAAAGTGCAAAAGGAAGGGGTCATCTTCTTTGATATCTTAGGTCTAGTATCACAAGTTAGCAATGGTCTTTAACATCATAGAGTCTTCCTCCCTCCCTCCCTTCCAAACGTCCTTCTTTCCTTCCTTCTAGCTGTCACTTACCATCTCTTATGTGCCTCGTGGCCTAGGTAGGCATTACCACGTTGAAACTAATTTACTTTCAACCACTTGTATGTCCTAATTTGTAGTAAAGAAAGAATAGGAGATGGGGGGGGGGGAGAGTAAGAAGGAGATACTTTGAGTCAACATCTGAAAGCATTCCTTTCAGAGAAATAAGGAGTCATGATGCCCAGGCATAAAGTAGCTGACTAGTCATGATTCAGGGTTCTCCAGGTGAAGCAAGAGAAAGAGAGAGTGGGGGTGGAAAATAACATTTCCAAGTGCCTATTTAACCAGGCACTGTGCCATTTATTTTACATGGTTATCTCCATTTAATCCTCTTCATGGTTGTAACTTGGTAAATTTCCAAAAGTAAATTCAATCGGAATAAAAAACATGCTTCCTTTAACTACATGCATGTGACCTAAAGCGTAGCTTAGTTTGGCATTTTGGACCAAGTTGAAGCTCTTCACTGATCTTTCTTTCTTCTTTGTTTTTTAAAAGATTTTATTTATTTATTTGAGAGAGAGAGAGCATGAGTAGGGGGGAGGGGCACAGGGAGAGAGAGAAGGAGACTCCCTGCTGAGCAGGGGGCCCTGACAGAGAACTTGATCCCAGTGTCCCATGGATCATGACCTGTGCTAAAGGCAGTCACTTAACTGAGCCACACAGGCACCCCTTCACTGACCTTTCTTTAGTTTCAGATAACAATTAATAATCTCTGCTCTAGGGTGCCTGTGTGGCTCAATCAGTTAAGCCTCTGCCTTTGGCTCAGGTCATGATCCCACATCCTGGGACTGAGTTCCACATCACACATTCTGCTCAGCCTCTGCCTTTCTCTCTGCTGCTCTCTCTGTCTCTCGCAAACAAATAAACATATTTTTTTAAAAAAAGAATCTCTGCTCTTATGAGATTAAAACTCTAATTTGTTTTCTTTTTACACAAATGAATAGCAAACACAGCCTAATTCATGAACGGAGAAGGAATGATAATAGTGTATCATTTATTTCTGTTTTTATTGGACTATTACCCATAACTGGTATCACAGCTCAGAAAACCACTGGTATAACAAAGTATGACCATATACAGTTCCTGGGCATGAAAACCATTACTGATACTACTGCTTCTTCAACATTGAGGGACACTGTTACATCTCAATGAGACCACTGTCAGCTCTAATTTTGAAAATATCCATACAGATATAATTAAAGATTAAAGTACTTAGTTCATATAAAGACCTAAACAGTTTAGCCTTTGCTTAACCACCATGTAGAATATTTAATTCAACAAAGATTTGGTATTTGAGTGTTTCAAGATGTTACTGAAATAGCCGGAATTTCAAAAGACTGTTTTCAGAACATTTGGCACAGAGATTCAAGATGACAATAATAATCATATTATTAGCCTGGGTGGCTCAGCTGGTTGTTTTTGGCTATGGTTATGATCTCAGGTCAAGGGATCAGACTCCATGGCAGTCTGCCTGAGGATTCCCTATCCTTCTGTCCCTCCCCCATCAAGTAAATAAATAAATCTTTAAACAAAGATAACGATAAATAAAAATATTCTAGATAACCAGATTCTAAATAATTTAGAATTTTTTACATTAGTTGTCCTATTGATTCAGTCAGTTTTCTATTAATTGAAGATTTTTTTCTTGACATCTCTTATTTTCTTTGAGTAAAATGTACCTTGACATAATGTTTCTTGGGTGCTCAGCCCTAGGAAGTTATTTATTACACAAAAAAGGTGGTGAGAGGAAATTCCTCCAGTGGAACTCATCACAAGACCCTCATGAGTACTTTTACTTGTAGACTTGACATTGGTTCAGTCCATTCTCATCATTGCTACTCATCAAGTATCTTTTTTGATAAACTGATTGTCTAAAAACTAATTATGAACAGTAGTAATATAAGCCAGTACTGTGAAGCCTCTTGGAATAAAACAGTGAGTAAAATAAACACAGTTCCTGCTCTCACAGAGTATGCAGTCCAGAGGGCTCAACAACTCCCCCTAAACCCCAACTGAAGATTCTGAATTTCTAAGTATGTGCTCTACATTTTCCTGAGCAATTATTCATATCTCTCTATCCCTTGGTCTAAATTGGTGACCTTAAAAGTAGCCTCTGTTGGCATCTTTTCAGCCTGGGATAGAATTGAGAGCTGACAGGCCTGTGAAATCAATGAGAACACATTCATACAGCAAATGTTTATTGTGTACCAACTATAAAGTAGTTGGTGGGGGTTACAATTTTGGCAACAGTAGACATGTTCTTAGCTCTCAGAGAATTTTACATTTTAGAAGGATGGATGTTTAAAAAAAATAGATACTTAAATTATCATGTGATACAGCACAGATCCCAAGAACAGGGTTCATTCCCTCTTCCTGTCCCATGCAGCACAGTAAACACCACTGGACACAAGTACCCAATGAGCTCTTACAGCTGCTTACAGAACCCCACTAACTGTGGCCTTGAAGAACCCAGTGTCCTGTGCAAACTAAATCCATGAGTTACCAGGATTATTCAAAATATCTACATTCAATCTTTATATTCATCTCCATAGGTAAGACTTTAAGCCATTCTGACAATTTAGTCTGCAGAAAATCCAATCTACAGATGACACATGGTGAGTACATTCCGTGGTCGTCTGGGCTCACCTGCTCACAGGTGTTGTGAGTGGGCATGGCAAATCCAAAGCAGAGATCTGGTACTGCCAGTTGTGCCTCCCAAAGCATTTCGTGTCACATGGTAATGTGACTGGAAGAAAGTCATATGGCCTTCTTTATCTTCAACTAAGAAATAAATGATCTGGGCCAGAAGAAATAGAAAATTCTGATTCTGCATTTAAGCACAAGGTAGAGTACCAAGCAGAGTGAGCATGAAGACTGTCTTACTTTATTCCATATTCCTTTTATCTCTCCCTCCTTTTAGCTGCCCCTTAATCACAAAATGAATAATCCCTAAAAATTCATTTATGAAGCAAAATTCTGTATATCAAATGATTGCTCACTATTATAATTTATTAGGGTATTAATTTATGGACAAAAAGAGAATCTATCTTACTTAAGCTTTTATGAAATACCTCTAAGAAATATTTTATTTCCTCCCATTTTAAAAATTTCACTGTCTTTGGAGATATAAAGTCATGTTTCTATTATCTATTAGCAGATAAAATATCTTCATGAAATTATGAATGGAATTAAATTTTATTTTGGGAAATTCCAAGTAGATTTTTTTAATGAAATAAAGCATTGACTGTTCTTTGCCAGGTGTTGTGACAGGTATTATGCTGTGTTGTACAAATATTGTTTTTATTTAATTCACGCCATAATGTTGTGAGGAAAATATTACCTTACCTATGGCATTTGACCCAGCAGCTCTCTTTCTCCTCCTCAGCTTACTTTCTTCCCTTGGCTTCCAAGACATGGCACTTCCCTAACTTTCTTCTACCTCTCTAAACATTGGCAGCCTTCAGCCTCAGAATTTGGACCCCTTCTCTCCTCTACTTACATCCACTTCTGTGAACTTGAGTTGTTTTTAATACCTGACAACTCCCACATTTATATACACTTAATACCTGGTCCCCTCTGCTGACTCCAGACTTGGCTATCCAGCTGACTTCTTGGCATCTCACTGGGCAGCAGTAGGAAACTCATACTAACTTGCCCCAAATCATGTATGGTCCTCCCCAGGAGTTTCCATTTCTTTTAATTTTTTTTTTAAAGATTTTATTTATTTGTCAGATAGAGAGGGCAGGAGCGAGCACATTTCTGTAAATGAGAGCTCTATTATTCCAGTTGTGCAGTTTGAAAACTCAACTCCTCCATAGTCCCCATGCCCTTTTGATTTCCATTCTATCTGTCTCAGCCACCCTGATTTTTTTCCCCTTTGATCCCACCAGGCAGGTCCCAACCTCAAATCTTTTACACTAGCTCTTTTTTTCTGCTGGAACAGCCCCTTTCAGGTACCTGCATTGCTCTCTTCCTCTCCCCTGACCTAGAATCTTTGCTTTTCAGTAAAAGTTTCCTTGACGATCCTATTTACAATTCTAACCCTTCAATATCCTTGGCCTCCTCTCTCTACCCACAGACACTCCATCACACCTTCCCTGATTTTTCTTTTTGATACTTATAACCATATGCCATACCACATAACTCACCATTTCCTTAGCTTATTACCTCTCTACATTGCTCCCTCCTCTTACACGTACACTAGAATAGAAACTGAACAAGAGTGACAATTTTGCATGCTTTGTTCAAGGCTATATCCAATGCCTGCAACAGTATCTGGCACATTGTAGGCATTCAGTAACCCCCCATTTGTATTTATTTGTATTTACAAATACAAATAAATAACCCCCATTTCACAATTAGAGCAATTGAGGCTTAATGAGATTAAGAACCTTAGATCACTGTGTGAATGACAGAGTGAAAATTAAAACCCAGGGTTTTTTTGTTTTTTTTTTTTTTTTTACTGTTTGTTAACAGTAAACAGTTCTGAGGATCAGCCTTTGATATTTATTTGCTGATTTGTTTGTTTGTTCTATTTGGCATCGAGTAGTTCCAGACTTGAATATCCAACTGTCAACTTGATATCTCACTTGGGAAGCAATAGGAACCTTCCCTTGCCCTCCCTCCATCAAGCTCAAGACTGTGTGTGCCACATACCCTACTTTTCCAAGATGTTATTACTGTACATTATTGATGCTTTAAGGCAACAACAGACAAATCAAATTTAATACGGAAATTAAATTCTAGGAAGAAAAGATTTATGAATTGTAGAGTTCACATTGAGTTAAAGTTTTCAGCAGTGCTTAGAAAACCTTCTTCTTTATATGATTATGACATATGGGACTATTTCCATTCTTTTTAAGAGTTCATATAAAAAAGAACAAAATCATGAATGGAGAAATTGGAAAATTGATGAAAGCTTGATATGCATATATGTATTTTTTAATTATACAGAAAAATTCCTTTAAAAATTGGACACATATTTAGCTCATCCTAATTAAATTAATAACCCAGAAGACTGGAATAGAATTATGGTTAAGAACATATGTCTTTTGGAGATTTAAATTTGAATTCCCATTCTGCTAACTACCAGTTTGTGATCTTGAGTGAGTTATAATTCAGTAGCTAATCCATAAAATTGAGATAAAAAAGAGAACCTACCCAACAGTGTTGTTGTGAGGAAGATTCAGTGTGTTGACAAGGGTGCTCGGAAAGTATTGCCATTATGGGGTGCCTGGGTGGCTCGGTTGATTAAGCTTCTGACTCTTGGTTTTGGCTCAGGGTCATGATCTCAATGTCCTGAGATTTAGCCTGGTGCTCAGCACGGAGTCTGCTTGAGATTATCTCTCTTTTCCTCTCTGCTCTTCCCCCTACTCATGTGCTTTCTCTCCCTCAAATAAATAAATAAATAAAATCTTTAAAAAAGGAAGTATTGCTATTATGATTATTATAGACCTTGATCTCCACTTATAACAATGTGATTGGAAATTTGTCTCAGTGACTGAATGGAGGAACTGCTCAAAACTCAAATGGTAATACTGAAGAAAACATCTGCAGTCAGATAACAGAGGGTTGAATGCTCAAACCATCAAAGATTGCCAAAGATTACTGTTATGTGGACTTGTGACACATTTCATCCTTTCTACATCTTCTTTCTCACTAAAACATGGTGTCATGTTTTAGTAACTACCTCAAAATACAGTAAAGAACTCGGTTAAGAAGTAATTAGGTTAATACTAGTAAAGCCTTCAGATACAACTTAGTGCAAAATTAGTGCTAAGTTATTGGAAGAATTAATTCTTACAACAGATAAAAGAAATTAAATTACCAGGTGGAAGTTTAAAAATGTAGTCCAAAAAATTATTTAATATATGTAGCCTTACATATTACTCTCCTGGGAAGGGGGAAAAAAAGGAAGGAAGGACGGAAGGAAGGAAGGGAGGGAGGGAAGAAGGGAGGGATGGAGAGAGGGAAGGATGGAGGAAGAGAGGGAGGAAGGAAGAAAGATCTTTTACTTCAAACTTTCCATTTCTTACAAGTCTGCTCTGTCATCCCATACTAAATAAGACCAGTTGTCAAAAGAACTGATCACAAGTGGAGTTCAAAAACTCTTGATAATTTCTAAGTGTGGTCCATGGACCACTTCATCAAAATGGGCAGCAGCTGATTGTTAAAATAGAAGGAACCTGAGCCCCTCCTATGTTTGCCATGTCCAGAAGAGGGCAGTGGGTTGGGAGGTATCTACATTTTGAATAATTTCTCATGTATATTGTGGTATTCATTCAAGTCAGAAATTTACTGTTGTGAACTGCAACAAGGTGTTCTTACATTTTCAAAATGAAACAAAACAAAACCTCTTGATAATCTGGGCAGATTGTTCCTCAAACCCCTTGAGAGAACTCATTTCCCTTTTTACAATGACGTAAACCCCATTCAGAGTCCTGGCAAGAAAACAGAATGTTCTTGTATTTGTTGCTGGTGTCATACTTATTCACCTAAACATGAGGATGTACATTTTGGAATATCTTAAGCAATGGCAAAAATCAGGAAGACCAGGCCTTCGTCAAAGTGGACCCAATCCTTAGAAATCTTGCCTAACCTCTATTTTTTTTTTGACATCATTCATCTGTTGGTATCCTGAGTCAGGAGGAGAGGCAGCAGGGCATTACCAAGCAGTGGAGGCATCCCTTTCTGGGCTAGAACCCTACCTCCCCATTCTCTCCTTTTCTTCATCTAGAAAATGGGGAAGTAGAACTTTCGACTTGGAAAGGATCTAGAAAAACTAAAATAAATGTAAAGCCCTTAGCCAGCATTGGGCCACATAACAAATACCATTATGTGGTAGGTACTATTATGAAAGTTGTAAGAGATCCAACCAATCTTCTAAAATAAATAATCCACCAATTTTTGTTAAATTATAATCTAAATAAATGCAATGTTCCAAACTAAATCTCTAATCCTCCACTGAAGCATTCTATTGTTTTCCAATTTCAGAAAGAAGGATGGTAAATATCATATCAGAAGAATTTTTTTTAAGATTTTACTTGTTTATTTGAGAGAGAGAATGGAGAGAGAGAGCATGAGAGGAGAGAGGTCAGCGGGAGAAGCAGACTTCCTGCTGAGCAGGGAGCCTGACATGGGGCTTGATCCCAGAATCCTGGGATCATGACCTGAGCCGAAGGCAGACATTTAACCAACTGAGCCACCCAGGTGCTCCAGAAGATAATTTTTAAAAAGATAAATGATCCACGTATATTTTTGTAGTTTCAAAAAGTCTTCTCTGACCAAAAGATGGCATCATTCCTTCGTTCAGGAAAATTGCATTTTAGTAGAACACTTACCTAGGAGATCCTTTGATGGTATTTATTTACTGGCTAGGAACAGATCCTTAGGTCCAGTTAAAACACAAGTTATAAAGTCCAATTGTTCAGAAGTAGAATCTTCTAGCCATTCAGCTCATGGCCTGTGGGACTCTAAGTACCTCTCTAAGTCTCAGTTATTTTACCTATAAAAATAAACAATAAAATCTTTTCGTAAGATTGGTATAAAAATTAAGTGACTAGAATCACATAAAAAGCACATTGCCCAGCCCAAAGCAGATTCTCAATGTAAATTTGAATTTCCACCCTCTTTGCAACCTTTGCTCTTCTATAGTCTCAAAATTCAATAATTTAGACATCAATACACATATCTATAATCACTCCCACAGAGTAATAATTTCAGTTTTGCAGACTGCTTGCACTTAGATCATTGGTAACTGAAGTTCTGAGAACGTAATTGTATTTGCCAGGCTGCTGAGGTGCAGAGCTGAGAAGTTGGGGCCCAGAACCCAGGTCCTGGAAGGCAGCAGATGGCCCACTCCCCGTTCCCTTCCTCAGGGGTTCTCAGACAGCCAACACCAGGGTGATCTATTCTTTACTAAGCACTTGTCTTGCAAGTGCCCTATGTCTGTGGGCTATTGCTCTGGCCTCGGAAACTTCAACAGAAAGCCTTAAGGCAAGATTTTAAATTGCAGGAAGAAGTCATCCGTGCTTTCCTTACTTTCTCAGAGTGCGTCTTCCACATAGTTTTGGTGACTCGGCCCCTTTGCTGCAAACACCTGGCCTATCCCAAGTGCTGTGAGGCAGCATGGGATAGGAAGTCTGAGGTAACTAACCAAGCCTCTGCTAAACTCAAGTTCCCATGAGAGTAGGGAATTAGATCGGGTTCTTGACAGGACTATTGTCTAGATTAGCACCTGAGTTAGGTTGGTTTGTTGACAGGGCTGTTGTAATTGTCTATATTATTACCTGGCTCATAGTAGCCCTCAGTATACATTGTTTTAATGAGGGAATTCTCCTTCATATGAATGGGATCCTGACTATGACTTCCCATGAAATCCCAGACAGCCATGACGTGGTGCTCGTCAGAGTAGCTCTTAAATTTTGAATAGTGGACCCGGAATTGTCGTGATAACTTTCCAACAAAAATGCAAACTATTTTAGGGCAGGACTGTGTCTTGCCTCTTGAGGAAAGAATACCTAGCATGGCATGTCTTGAATACCCAAATCGCTTTCTTTTGAGGAATTACTTTTATCTAAATTATCGAGTCACTTTTATAGACACTATTGCTTTCTAGAAGAATTCAGACCATCTGGTCCACAGATTGTGGTAGGTCACTGGAATGCCAGTATCCTCATCTATAATCTAGTCAGCAAAATGCTAAGGTGGAGGGTCAGAGGGCTTTTTCAGCCAGGTTAGGGGGACACCTCTGCATGGAGAGCCCACCTGCCAGTGACTTCACTGCTGGCATCTCTTCCTGGCTCCCTGAACTCTTTTTTATTTGTATTTTATATTTTATGTATTTTATATATAAGTGTGTTATATTTTATATTTCTCATGTGTATTCGTGTTTGTCAAAGCAGCATTCTGAGTACAGAAATATTCACAGTAAACTCTGGTGGTATCAGCCCTCAGCAAGGAAAAAAATAGTAATTATTGTAAAACAAATTTTCCCAATCAGTTTTGGGTAAACTCCAGTTTGGGCTTTTTGTAGTTGTTCCTCTGATGACTGCCTTCCTAGCAGTCTTTCTAAGTAGCCCAAGCACACTTCAGAACTACAGAACAGGATGGCTGACCCCAGACCTGTACTCACACAGCCAGAAAGTTTTAACCTGGAAATACAACAGACGCCAACATGTATAAATGTTTGTAGAAACCATTTCAGCTAGCCACTTCCAGTGGAAATTAGCTCATTATACACTATGGCAACTAAAGGTCATAATCAGAACACAAATAGTGTTTTTCTTGCAATCTATTCTCCAATGAAGGTGACCTCCGAGAAAGCAGGGTCTTTGGGGGTGCACCCAGGGCCTAGGTCTTTGACTAGCATGTGGTAAGCCATATGCTATTAACTTCCCACAACACAGTGGGGAGTTAGTATCCTGTTGTTGGATTGGATGCACTTTCTTGTGGCCATTGTAATGATGTTAACATAGTAGACATCGTGGTAGAATTAATAGTGCCCAGAGGTGGCAATCAGGCACCTGACTACCACCACCAAGCAGCTGTGGATGAACAACCTCTCTGAACCTCTCCTCGTTCATCCCAAAATTAAGAGTTGGGTGGTTATTTTTTAGACCCTTTATACTTGTAAAATGTTAGCTCTCTCGATCTTCACTTAAGACCATTTAACACCTTACACCTCGGCAAGGAGACTGTTGCTTGGAGCAGCATTCCCAGGAGAAATGAGGGTGGGAAAAATAAAAGCAGACCCGGAGCTGGTCACTGAGAATTTGTACTTGGAATCTATACATAGTAATTTGGGGATACAGAATGCTTCACCGGTTCAGGACATCTAGGAAGGGATATCTAGTAGATTAAAAGATTTAAAAAGATTCTTGATCTTTTAATACTTCATTTCTAGACCTTTAGTTGGAGTCGAAGGACACCTTTACCACTTAATCTAATGAGGACACGCTCCTAGGGCAAACATTCTTCACCATGAGAGCTGTTTGGATGGATAAAACTAGATAACTGATAGCTGAGGGGAAGAAATGGAGTCACCCAATAGAGAACAGTGGAGGTGGAAGACAGAGTCCCCAAGGGGCAAGTATGTTCATACAGTCTGGCAGGTGGAACTCAGGGTCTCTAGATGACACTTGGAAACACTTGCTGACCAACAATGAGCTCCTAAAGGACCAAGAGACTATAATTCTTCCACTGTGGAATGCTTTCTTTTTCTGGATATTTATTTTACTGTAATGAAACTTCCTGATATATTATTGACCACGGCATTTTCACTTTAAGGAATCAGTGTTCATATCCTATTAGGTAAGAGGAGAGAGTTGTTTTTGACTGGAAATTGGAATAAAGATGTGACTTTACCCTCAAGTGTCACCTCTGCTCCCAGGATTAGAGGGTAATTACTATTCCTTTAGTGAACCCTAACCACTCTGAAATGGGAAAGGATGGAAGAGAAAGGACTAGTATGACAATGAAACTTCCTGGTGCTATCTCTCTGCCTCAGAGCCTCTTATTCCCAGCCCTGCTTATAGGGCCTTGGCCTTTCTATGACATCAACACCCCTTTGCCCTAGCTTGTAGGAAAATTGGAAAGGCCAGACTCTAAAATAAAATAAGCCACAGTCTGGGCAGGAAAAAAAGGAAACACTTGTCAGAAAGAAATTGCTTTCAAGAAATTATTTTCCATGTTGTATTTGCATAAATTTGTCATGGGCCTGCCGTTTCACTAGAAGGGGAAAACAGCCTGGCCTTGAGTCTGAGGCATCCTGTTGCCCTTTGCAGCCAAGGCCAGACTCTTTCACCTCTTACTTCAGGGTCTCAAAGCTGGCAGATGATCATATTTAAAATCGTATGTGCTATGAGTGAGCAGCCTGAATTGTGCAACATTTCATCTGGCTGATATTTCAGTTTCTTGAGTCATAGCCTGACAGGCAGCTACACAACATGAAGCAGCATTTCCTGAGTCTGTGCATGCAAGAAAGAGAAGTTAGAGGTGAAGGTCACGCACAGCAGACACTCCTGGGATCACCCTCTGACTCCTTATTCTATGATGTAGATTCCTCTCCACTTAATCCAATGACATTCGCTCCTATAAATTTAATATGAGCATCAGATCTTTGGAAACATATCCCAAGACATGGGATAACAGCAATGGGTATTCAGCCTCTTCTCGCCCTAACGGTGAAAGCTCCCCACCAGGAAATGACAGTAGCTGTCAGTATATTAATTCATGAGCTATTTGATGTCTCTTAAGTGATAAGTTGGGAAATGAATTTTGCACTGTTGAAATTCCAATGCTTTAGAAACTCTTCAATGAATAAATATAATTTTGCCCTCTACATTCACAGTAATTAAATTGTTTTCTTAAAACCAAACAAATTAAGCGACTTAACATATGCCAGTGTGCTGAGTTAAGTTCCTAAACGATCAAACAGTGGGTCTACTTCATGTTTGCAGTTTTTTTAAAAGATCCATTGAAGATTCATGAAAGGCAAGGCCAATATTCTTCATTTTCCCTAATTATGGCCCATCATTCTATGTTATTATAACATGACATAATTTAACTATTCTTTCATTAGCTGCCCAAGAAGTTTTATTTGAAAGGAATAGATGTTTTTACCTTGGGTATAAATTTCTCATCTGGAAGACTTCAGTGTTGAAGCTATACCCCACTGCCCTCCCAAAATGTTTTCCTCCAATTCGTTATGCCCTTTCTGGGTTCAAAATAGCATACTATAAAAGGTGTGAGAGGGGAAAAAATGTAAATATAAAGAAAAAATTTTTCAAAAAGATCACAAAATAATCATAATAACTATTCATTTTCAAAACTTAGCTTTTTAATCATTTCTTCTAGAATTCCTTTCTAAAACTCTTCTCCCAAGTTCAACACTCTCTATAGAGTTATACATAATATATGACACTCTTTCCCTGCCTTGATTACTTATTGTAACTTCTAGGTAAACTCCTTAAAGACAGGGGCCATGTGTACTCCTTTCTTTTGTCCCTAGGGTCTAACTCAGAGTCTGAATAAGGCCAGGCACATCCTCACCCACAAACCTGTCTCCTCATTTGTGGTGTGAGCTCCTTGATAGAAAAAAACTGTTTTAGGACCACTTGGGTGGCTCAGTGGGTTAAGCAACTACCTTCAGCTCAGGTCATGATCTTAGGGTCCTGGGATTGAACCCTGTGTTGGGCTCCCTCCTCAGTGGGGAGTCTCCTTCTCTCTCTCCCTCGGCCCCACCCCCCTGCTCATGTTCTCTCTCTCTCAAATAAATAAATAAAATCCTTAAAAAAGAAAGAAAGAAAGAAAGAGAGAAAAAAACTCTGTTTTATCATGGCTTTCAGAGCCCTGCTTAGAAATCTGGTGTTTGACACACGTTTATAGAGTTAGTAAAGTAAATATATGTGGTGCCCCTAGAACTGTCACAATTAAAGATATCCTGGAATAGCACAGACCTTATCTCATGTGGCTAAAATGTTGGTATGAAAAATAGCTAAAAAATTACAAAGAAGGGCCATCTGTACCCCAATGTTCATAGCAGCAATGGCCACAGTTGCCAAACTGTGGAAAGAACCAAGATGCCCTTCAACGGATGAATGGGTAAAGAAGATATGGTCCATATATACTACGGAGTATTATGCCTCCATCAGAAAAGATGAATACCCAGGGTGCCTAGGTGGCTAGTGAGTTAAGGCCTCTGCCTTCGGCTCAGGTCATGATCCCAGAGTCCTGGGATCGAGCCCCACATCGGGCTCTCTGCTCAGCAGGGAGTCTGTTTCCCTTCCTTTCTCTCTCTGCCTACTTGTGATCTCCGTCTGTCAAATAAATAAATAAATAATCTTTAAAAATAAATAAATAAAAGAAAAAATATCCTCAAAAAAAACAAAAAAGAAAAGATGAATACCCAACTTTTGTATCAACAAGAACGGGACTGGAAGAGATTATGCTGAGTGAAATAAGTCAAGCAGAGAGAGTCAATTATCATATGGTTTGGCTTATTTGTGGAGCATAAGGAATGACATGGAGGACATGGGGAGATGAAGAGGAAAAGGGAGTTGGGGGAGATTGCAGGGGGAGACAGATTGTGAGAGACTGTGGACTCTGAAAAACAATCTGAGGGTTTTAGAGGGGCCGGGGGTGGGAGGTTGGGTGAGCCTAGTGGTGGGTATTATGGAGGGCACGTATTGCATGAATCACTGGGTGTGGTGCATAAACAATGAATTCTGGAACACTGAAAAGAAATTTTAAAAATAAATAAAAATTTAAAAAATTTTTAAAAATTACAAAGAAAATATAAGTTGGGAATAGGCCAGGAGTCCAAAGTGGCTTCTGCCTTGGTCACACATTTCTCTTATTGTTGCGATGTTACAGTCATTGACTTTTGGTTCACCCAGTTGGTCATCCACTTAGAGTTGGGTGAGGGATCTTATATTCCTTCCTCCTACTGTTTTCTCCTATCCCAAAGCCCCTTTGTCCTTGTATACTCCTTTCTCAGAACTTGTAGTGGTTCCCTTCCTGCTGGGCTCATTATCAGCCCTTTGTCTCCAACTTCTCCCCACCAAATCACAGAGGAGTAAAGGAAGAACAAGAGCTACGCTGGAGAGAAGTGGTTCCAACAAGATTATCAAATCCTGCATACTACTCAGACTAATGCTCTTGTGGTCTGTTTTCCTTTGTCATCTCGGCCAATATGAACTCAGTGCTAGGAGGGGGGATGGGGAAGAATTTTAGAAGCTCATCCTGCTACTGATGAGTTCTGTTTCAGACAAGTTGATTCTGAGGTGCTAAAAGTAAGCAGGAGAGAAAGGTGCCCAGGCAGATTAAAACATGGGCCTCAAAGCTCCAGAGGGAGCTGGGTTGTTGAGGTCTCCGAGGCTCCATAGCAGGAGAGATCAGAAGCGACACCTCTCTAGACCACCACAGAACCTCTCTAGACCACCAGGACTCCAGAGTTCCTGGTTTAGAACCAGACAACTTAGAAAGGCTTTTGTAAAATTTCATGGTTAATGACTGAAAAGCACATTAACAATTATACACAGAATTCTGTGACTCTGACCCTTGTCATCTCTTTCACAGGACTCTCCCCTGCTGTCAACTCCTCACCACCATGGCTTTCTGTATTTCCTCTTAGTTAAAAAAAGATGAGAATTGTCATATTCATAGAATAAGTGAATAAGAACATATATAGTTTATAACATTATTACCATAGTTTAAAACATTGTTATAAACATGCGTGTGATCACCACCCAGATCAAGAAATAGTACATTACTATCACCCCCAGAACATTCTTCTCAACCCCAGCCTCTTCCTTTGCTCCCTCACCTCATATAATCACTTTCTGGTTTTCTCAACCATTGTTCTCTTACCTTTCTTTATGCCTGCATTCCTAGGTAATACAGCTATTTTGCCCGGTTTGATACATTATATAAATGGAATCGTGCTGTTTACATTTCTGGTGCCTGATTCCGTTGCTCCACAGTATGTTTGTGTAATGTAGCCATGACATTTCATGCAGCTATAGTTGGTTTATTTTCTTTCCCATTAGTTGTTAAGAGCAGGGATGCTAAAGCCAGACTACCTGGGTTTAAAATCCCAGTCCTATCATTTCTCATATGTGTAACCTTGTGTAGATTCTCTGTACCTTCATTTTGACTTACCTGGAACTGATTTTTGTGGTATGGCATGGGTTAGGAGTCTATCATAGGTGGACTTCCCTGGGAAACAGTCTTTGAGCTGGTGACTTGCACACTTGTGGTTTATCAGAGAATGCTCTTAGAAACACCTGGAAGAACATGAAGGAAGCAGAATTGGACAGAGGGAGAACTTGAACTTGAATTTGAATGGGGAAGCAGATGCAGCAGAGGCCTCAGCAGATCTCATGGGGAGCTTTTGAGCTGGGATAACCTTCCCAAAATGCCTCAAATTGATAGATTTGTACCCCTACACCCTACCAGCCTTTGAAAATGGGTTTCCCTTAGCAAGGAGGCACAGCCTTGAGCAAGGCAGCTTTCTTAGGCCAAGGGAAATTCCTGAGGAGGGATTCTGCTATGAGTTATCAGCGAGCAGACTTCTGGCAGCTGGAGAATTAGTACTACTACCCTGAAAAGGAAATCTGAGCAAGCATGCCGGCATCCAATACAGAGTCAATCTAATCATCTTCCATACAAATACTCAATTGGCCCAGCACTTTCTCCACTGCATGCCATACCTTTCATATTAAGTGTTCACACAGGAGTCTACTTCTGTGGGTTTTTTTTTTTCCCAACTCTGTTTCCTTGGTCAATTATCTAATTATGACAGAGTGATAGTGTAAGGGCCTACTCAACCAGAGCAACCCCGTCCCCGTAGAACAGCCATTTTGTTGTTTATGCAGTGAACTTAGATTGACCCTGCCCCCCGGAGGAACTCACTTAGAGACAGGCCTGGGAGGGCAGTAAAATATGGCCGACAGCCCCTGATAACGGAGCGTAGGTACCAGGACGTGTCAGGCTAGGCGGAGATAACAGAGCCCAGATACCAGGACGTGCTAGGCCAGGTGGGAACGTCCATTCAGTGAAAGTGCATCTACTACCTCCCTACCCACCAAAGAATGTAAACCCTGCCTTTCAGGCACCAAACTAAGGCACCAATTCTGACCAAGGTGATAGGCTAGTTTAAACGACCATTATAGGGTAAATTGTAATCCAATTGGCCACTTGTGCATAACCTAGCATGATTGTGTGACTTTCTCCATGTGCTACAATCTCATTGGCCAGGCTCAACTGCATAGCCTTTACTCTATAAAAACAGGCCTATGAGATTATGAGATTAGGGGGCTGTCGCTTTTGCTTTGTAGGAAGCGCCCCGGCCAGTCGGTTTGATTCTCGATGCTTGGCATGAAATAAAGCTTTGCTTTACCTTCGCTTTGTATTGGTCTCGTCCTTTTGTCCACAGACCCTTCAATAGCAACACATGTATTGACCAATGGGACCAGAAAAAGAAGAGATCTGAAATATAAGATATTAAGAGTTTCTGTGTTGTTCTTAGCCATTGGACCATCTCTCTCCCTCTTTGCTTTATGTGAAATATATACACATATCTTGTTCATCTGCGATGCATGGTTTACTACTCATCCTTCCAGACTAAGGTGAAACATGATTTCCTCCTTAGCTTCAGGCCCTTCTTCCTTTGTGATTCTTCAGAACCTTAAGAGCTATCTCATAAGCTGTGTAAAGTCCAAATCCTGACTTAACTCCTATTGCTGTACAATCTTAGACTAGCTGTTTAATCTCTACATGCTTCCATTTCCTCATGACTTTTTGTGAGCATTCAGTTTGAAGTGTTTCTTATGCCACTATTTTATTTTGTAATATTGCTTGAATTATTTTTTTCTTTTTTTAAGATTTTATTTATTTATTTGAGAGACAAGAGAAACAGAGAGCATGATGGGGTAGGGAAGACAGTGACAGAGGGAGAGGAAGAAGCAGACTCCCCATCGTGCAGGAAGCCCAACATAAGGCTCTATCCCAGGACCCCAAGATCATGACCTGAGCTGAAGGCAGACACTTAACCAACTGTGCCACCCAGACACTCCTGAATTATTTCTATTTTCCATTCTACATGATGAGTTTATGCACTTGTAGATGTCATGGACCATTCATCTTTGTACCCTTGTCTCTTAGCAAATAGTTTCACCATATGGACTCAACAGAAATTCCAATCAGTATTGTTCATAATCTAGAATCCAAGAGGAACATTGGCTCACCTGAAAGATTGGTCAAGGATATTCATACACAAGTCATTTGTTTCTGGCAATAAAACTCCAAGACTGGAAAATTTAGTTTAAAACTATGAAACTAGTAATACTTTCCTAAATTATAAGTTCCATTGATCTACACTTTCCCCTAGTAAAGGATGCCCCACTCACCATTATCACTGCCCTATATAGAAATGTAGATTTCCATGTACTCTAGGGGAAACTGATAAACTAAAGGATAAGAAGGAGAATGAGGGGGAGAGGGAGGGAAGATGGAGAAGAAGAAAATGAGAAAGAGTAAGAGAAGGAAAAAGAAGAAGTGGGGTGAGAAGAAAGAAGGAGGAAGAAGAGGAGAAGAAGAAAAGGAAGAAAAAGCTGAATCAGCAGCAGGAGAAGGGGGAGGAAGAGGAGGAGGAAGGAGAGGAGGAAGAAAAAAGAGGAAGAAGAACAATAAACAACAACAAGAGGAGGAAGAATAAGAAGAAAATACAAAATATAAGAAGGTTTATATACTGTTCGCAGTAAACCAACTTTTTAAGATGCTAAGTAGGATATCACTTAACATTCTAGTTTGATATCTTTGAACTACTTTTCTAAATGTCTGAGCCACCCCAATGAGAAAGAACCAGAAATCAAATGAACTACCCAGAGGGTACACCACTTAGGACAATGAATGAGTATGTTAAAAGCAAAAAACTGCTTTTACCCAGAAGGTCAGGAAGTAAGTTTTCTGTTGAGCCACACAGAATAGGCTCAGTAAAAAACAAAATTACTAGAGTAAAATGGAACCAATGAAGTTTCTTCTTATTTCTGGAAATTCCTTTAGGAAAGTGGATGTGAAATCAAACCAATAAATTTGGAATCCAGAGCCTTCTTCCTTACCTAGACCATAGGAAGAAGACCCAGAGGGCATGTGACAGGACTGTCCTCAAGGTAGGTCATGGAACTCAAAAATGAGTAGTGTCAAAGAAACTTGAGAGCCAAGGAGTTGTTTGTACTCTTCACAAAGTGTAAATAATTTTTTTTCTTTTGTTATGTTTGTGTCATGAGACCCATGAATCAGGACGTTTTTCTTTCCCAGAACTACCTTTGTCTTCATTCTAAACACCATTATACTGAGATCACTCACAACTCAGTGAAGCAGAAACATCTCTCCTTCTTTGGGGTGTAATCTTTTGGGTAGCTGTTTCTTAGGCGATTGTATGGCAAGGCTGAGAATCTCAGGAATGTTAGTAGGTCAGTAGACCATATGGCCTGCAGGCATGCAAGAACAGATCTCAGGTGTTTGCTTCTCTTTCTTCCAGGCACAAGTGAGAGAGTTCATGTGGATGCCATGGTGAATTTTGGTGGGAAAGCTCTAACTAGATAAGATATTACACTGATAAGTTAAATAATTGTGAGTGAGGACAAATAATATCTTAGGATTCCAAAGTGTACTGTATTTGTTGCTGTCCCTCAGCACACAAATAACTGAATAATAAGTAGTTCAGGACCAAGGTTAGTCAGCATAGTGATGGCCTTCTCAAGTATGGTGGGATGATTTATGTGATTATTATTATATGTTTTAACTCCCTATGCCCTTTGTAGTCTCTTGCCTCAGGGAGCTCTAGATTTATTGAATCTAAAGGAGAGATCTAAAGAATTCTCTTTTTATAAAAGCCTAAAGTAATTGAGATTATCCTAGCAATCCTGATAGAGAAAAAAGAGAAGAGTGTTTTTAAAAAGAAAGTGAAGGGAAAAGAAGGTACATTATCCAAGACAAGGAAAGGCAGTATGATCTGAGTTTTCACTAGAAATGAAAATTCTGAACATCTCTAAGATCCCCAGAAAGGTGACAGGACTCTGGGACAATGGTTGTATTTTACATCTAGGAAAGTTAGACACAAGATCCAGAGTTTCCAACTTAGCAAAGATTTCTGTGCTCCAAGCATGCAGCTCTGGCTTACACAGACCATGTGGGCTTGGAAAATGGGACTTTCAGGGATTGCAAGATCAGAGGAACATTCTTCAAATATTTTCTTTTGCATATATCTCCTAGGATCATAGAAGTATCTGGGAGATGGGTGGTAGAAATTGAGAAGCCCCATTAATGTCTGAAGTTAAATCTCATGAAACTCTAGGGGAATAAGATTTATGTCTTTACTTTTTTTTTTTTAAGAGATGTGAACTTTCCCAAATACTTAAGTTTGTAGTCTAAGATTCACACTTGCCACACAAGGCTTGACAATAACAAAACAGTCCTGGGTTAATACCATTAAGTGTTTGAGAGATCGTAGATATAAAATGGACTCTTCTTAGAAGGGCAAGTTAGGAACCCAGAATTTAAATTTAAGCTACTGATTTTGCTACTGATTTTGAGTCCTAATTTTAAATGCAAAAGACATATAACAGAGCTAAGTACTACTTCTTATCTCACAAAGCTCTATCTATTATTCCATGTATGTTTTTAGATTCAAACAATGCAAAATAGAGAACGCTATCTGCATGTGAGTATATCAGGAAAGGGTTACACTCCAGATACACATGAGAAAACAGAGAAGAACTCTGTACAATCCAGAGATTTTCAAGGCTTAACAAATAACTCATTTCTGAAAATAATGTTGATTTAAACAAGATCTTATCATCAAAAGATATAGATACTCCTTGGTAATATGTGAAAATAATTAACAATATTAATTTGACCTATGGGATTCTGAGTAGAGGGTGCAAAACTTTCAAAAGACGAAGCATATGTTGAATTGTCAAAAACTTGGTAGAAACTGGAAATCTGTCATTTTTTTAAGTATTTTAAATATTGGACATATTTATCCAGAGTGGTGCTTCAGATTTTGAATCCTGAAACAACTCCATGAAAAAGGATACAAGACTTTCCCCAAACTGTTAACAAGACAAACTGTAAAAAAAAAAATTATTGGACCTTTGATGACAGGATGAATAGGATTTTATTTAATCTATTAGGATTAATAGATTAATTAATCTAGGATTAATTAATTCATTAATTAGGATTAATGAATTATCCTAATTCACCTAGGATTTCATTTTCAGTAGCTCCATTTTAAGTGATATATTTAACATGCTTAAAAAATTCTGCAATTCCTTCGTCTTCCACCTTTTCACTGTCCTCTACTACCTCATGCTCTCATTTTGCTTCTTATCTAGTTTGGACACCACACTGTATCATTTTAATCTCTTTCTTGCCCCTTTTCTCTTGATTAAATTTTCCAGCAAAGTGTTAACTCCAGGTAGTAAACAACCATACCCTGCAGGTCCCCCTGAATATGGGTGGAGGAAAACACAAAACCATGCCCACTGGTGTCTCTTTAAATCCATGACCGCTAATCTCCAGAGGACCTTGGGTAAGCTAGATGTCACTATCCCCTGCCTTTATTATTCCAACATTGCTTCCACACCTTCTTATACAGCCTAGTGACCTTGCTTCTTATTTCACTGAAAACATGTAAGTGATCAGCAGAGCAAGTCTATAAGCCACCACCACATCTACCCATGTGCCTGTATCTGAAATCACATGCCTTCCCTTCCATTACAATGAATCAACTGCTCATGCCCCTATCAAGGCCAACTGTGCTATCTATGTTTGAGATCCCTTCCACTTTCAGCTTCTGAAGGTCCTCACTGCAGCAACTGACTTGTCTTCTGTTCGCCAACTTTCTTCTCTAGAGCTATACTGTCCAATCAGCATGAGTATATGTGACTATTGAAATTTAAATTAATTACAATTAAATAAAATTTGAAACTCAATTCCTCAGTCATACTAGCCACATTTCAAGTACTCAATAGCCACTTGTGATGAATGGTGACCATAGAGTACAGCACAGAGTCAGATGATAGAACATTTCTATCTAGTGAGAGTTTTATTGGAGCAGCATTGTCTTAGGAGATTATTCCCATCTATAAATTCTGTAAGGTTGCATCTTAAAAAATTATGTATCAAACAAAAACTCGCCTGGCATCTCTTCCTCCTCTGGATATTACTCTACTCTTCTCATACAACCTAACAGCACAATTCTACGAAAGGATCTACACTTGGCTGTCTTAACTTTTGTTTCTCTTGTGAGCTCAATTAAGACTTTTGTCTTTGCTATTATATACAAATTTTTGTGGAAGACCCAAAAGACCTGTTACTAATCCCAGTTTGCCAAATCAGTCCTTGCCTTAATCTACCAGAAACCCTAAACACAGGTGATCTGAAAGCATGTTTCTTCATTTGATTTCCAAGATGGCACTCTCCTGATTCCCCTTAGACTTCTGTGTCCATGAATAGATCCACTTCATTAACTTCAGGACTCCATCTTCTGGCTTCTTTTTTTTCTCTGCATTGTCTTAATGATCTCATTCAGTTTCCTTGCTTTAGATACCATCTTTACACTGATGAATCCAAAATTTATATCACCCAGACCAGACTTCTTTCTCAACTCCATACTCCTTTATCTAATTGCTTCTTTGCACTCACCATTTCAATGCCTAAGATGCATCTCAAATGTGGCATTCCCAAAATTAAACTCCTGCTTTCCCTCCTACACACAGCCTGCTGCTCCTTAAGTCTTCCCATCTCAGTAAATATCTAGTCTATTCTTCAAACCGCTCAAGCATGTACCTATAATTCAGCCACTTCTTAGCTCCTCTTCTGCTACCACTAAAACACAGGCCACCATCTTCTCTTGCCTGAATTATTGACAAAGCCTCCTACTCAGTCTAACTGGTTTACCTACTTCTCTTATAACCCTACACTCTACTTTCAGTTGGAACATATTCATTCTGAATGAATGTAAGAAAGAAAGGCTTTTGTTAAAATACAAGTCTTATCATGTTACTTCTCAGCACAATAACTCCAGTGGTTCCCCCTGTAAGATAATAGTCAAAAGTTCTTGTGGTGGCTTTCAAGTCCCTGTATGATCACTTCCTGTGTCACCTCTTTGACTTCACCTTCCACCACTACGTGTTTTCCTGCAACCCTTTTGGGCTGGTCTTCTTACAGACACGTCCACATTTTAACCACGCTCCCTCAGGATCCTCCTGGGCCTTATGTGATCTTCCTTACTTCCTTCTGTTCTCTTTGCAAATGCAAACACTTGAGGAAAGTCTCCTGACCGCCTTAGAAAACAGCAGCCCTTAGCACTCTCTATTTCCTTTACCTCCTCATGGTATTTAAGCTATCAATTTGCTCATCCTTTTTTTTTTTTTTTAATGTGGTATGTAGTTTTAAACAATTTCCTATTTTATTGAAGATTTTTTATTTATTTATTTATTTTATAAACATATAATGTAACCCCACCCCCCTCTTCCGACACCCCTCCCCCCCACCCCCCTCAGTTTGTTTTATAACATTAAGAGTCTCTTTTGGTTTGTCTCCCTCCTGATCCCATCTTGTTTCATTTATTCTTTTCCTACCCCCATAACTCCCGCCCCCATTGCATCTCCACTTCCTCATATCAGGAAGATCATATGATAGTTGTCTTTCTCCGATTGACTTATTTTGCTAAGCATAATTTTCTCATTCTGCCAACACTTTTCTGTTTAGGAATTAAGCAGTGAAGCCATCAAGCATAAATAAACATTTTACAAAGACATAGCAAAAACTGTCCAAGAAATATCCTACTATCTTATTTTCTCCCTTCCCTTTCTTCTTTTATTACCTACAAATTGGCCTGTTCTGTTATTACTTATCCTAACATTGTTTTTTTTATTTGAGTGTGCACATCCAGACTCCTGGTCTTCCATCTCTGTGTACTTCTTATATGGAGTGGTTTCTGGACTACTCCTCTCAAATGTGAACTTACTCATTTTAAGTAGGTACAAGCTTCTGTCTGCTTCATTATGTCTCCTAGTGTATCTAGGTCAGAACATCATATAAAACACATTATTTAATCATAAGCTGATTTCTGTTTTATTTCTGCCTTATAGTATGGATAGGACATTATACTGAGTTCTGCTAAATTATGTGTACAAAGAGATTATATTGCTTCTGCATTTTTGGAGAGTGGGAAATAGTATAAAATATTTATTATAATGAGGAAAAGTTTGGATTTATAGGGTTTTATACACCCAATCTAACCCCATTCCCTCATTTAATAGATGAGAAAACAAAAGCAGAGACATCCAAAGACTCTGATGCTTGTTGGCACAGGGTAAATGTACAATGGCTTTCATTCATTGTTTTCCTACGAAACATTGCCTCGATATGGTTCTGATTCTAAACTAATTAACAGAACCTGTTAAATTCTCCTTCCTGCCTAATAATTTTTCTTTTAAAGGGAAATTTTATTCCTAATTGGAGTCTCCGAAATTATGTCAATGAAATTTTAATCCTAATTTGATTATCTGAAATCACCTCAACACTTTTTTAAATTTTTATAGAAATCCATAATTTAAGAGATGTGGTCTTTTATAAAAAATGAAGTATACCAGCTTGTAAATATAAACTTTCAAAGAGCCATCATGCACAATCATATTATTGTGCGGTTGGCTTTAAGTTTCTGTTGATTGTTCAGTGAAGTCACCCCACAGACACTCTTATATTTCAGTACCAAATACACACAAAATGCTTATATTGTAGGAACATCTTTAATTCCCATGGAATCATTCAATATTCAGGAATGAAATTGAACATTTTACAGAAACGTCGGCCAAAGAGCAGCTTTTCAAATTTAACATGTAAATATGAAATTTCTAGCAGATGAAAGAAACAAACTAAGCCCCAGATGGAGGATTAAAATACATTTTGCTTATAAAAATGATGTTGATTAAGTCCTCACATCATGTGCAATAAATGGTAGTCTGCTTTGAAACCAGAATTTGTCTTAGATGACCTCAAAGTGATCTTAGAGTTTCACTTCATATAAGTCTATAATTTTATCTATTTATTATCAGGTGGATTAATTGTGTGCTATGTCTGTATTCAGATATGAGTGTTTCCCACAAATATTGTCAGCAATATTTATGTTTCTGCCATGGCATTGAGTCACAGTTCCCTGCATTAAAGTTGCTTGGATATGTGCCTGGCTTCATTGCAACACTCATGTTTCTTAAGCAAATATGTTTGCTAGGTGCCAGGAATATGGAGGTGGGTATGATGGTCTTTGATCCCATCATCATGGACTTGTCTTCTCCTAAAGAAAAGAAAGTCATGCTTTCATCTGTGTTCTCCATAAAATGGCTCAGTAAGATGCTTTCCCCAGGATGCCTGGGTGGCTCAGTTGGTTAAGCGACTGCCTTCAGCTCAGGTCATGATCCCGGAATCCTGGGATCGAGTCCCAGCTCCATGAGGAGTCTACTTCTCCCTCTGACCTTCTCCCATCATTCTCTCTCTCACTCTCTATCAAATAGATAAATAAAATCT
Organism: Taxidea taxus jeffersonii; assembly: GCA_003697995.1. Classification (NCBI taxonomy): domain Eukaryota; kingdom Metazoa; phylum Chordata; class Mammalia; order Carnivora; family Mustelidae; genus Taxidea; species Taxidea taxus. The sequence goes on along the minus strand of ML102094.1, from coordinate 20,848 downwards.
TAAAAAAAAAAATGCTTTCCCCAGCCTATGTTTATAAAGTTGAGCAAAAGAGAATAACAAGTTAAGAAAGAAATAACAAACATCCTGTTGATAGCAGGATCCAGCAGTCTTTGCCCAGCCTAATCTCTCTCTCTCTCTCTCTCTCTTTTTTGTTAACATATAATGTATTATTAACCCCAGGGGTACAGGTCTGTGAATCACCAGGTTTACACATCTCACAGCACTCACCATAGCACATACCCTCCCCAATGTCCATAACCCAACCACTCCCCTGCAATCCATCGTCCCCCCAGCAACCCTCAGTTTGTTTTGTGAGATTAAGAGTCTCTTATGGTTTGTCTTCCACCCAATCCCATCTTGTTTCATTTATTCCTTTCCTACCCCCCAAACCGTCCCTCCCCATGTTGCCTCTCAACTTCCTCATATCAGGGAGATCATATGATAATCATCTTTCTCTGATTGACTTATTTCGCTAAGCATAATACCCTCTAGTTCCATCCAGTTCTTCGCAAATGGCAAGTTTTCATTTCTTTTGATGCCAGCCTAATCTCTTACCCCTCCACATGCTATCAGTACCTAGGACTTCCTCTCCCCTGACATCTCACCAGGGGCATCTCACAAGCTTGTCTGGATTCCCTGGCCTGGATTACTAGAAAATCTTTTTCTTGCCTTATTCCGTTTAGTCCACTCTTCCTACTGCAGGCAGAAATGATCTTTCTAAAGCACAAAACTAATCATGTTATTTCTAAGCTTAAAAATTCTAGTATGGCTTTTTGATTACTTAGGATAAAAACCAAATTTAATGTGGCAGTTATAAGGTCTTCCATTAATGAACCATTAATAGTCTTCCCCACACTGTCTGCTTACAGCCTAAGACCCAGACACACTGAAATTCCCTCAGCTCTTAAAAGTGACATGGACATGTTCTCTGTTGCATTTGACTTCTATATAGGCTTTTCCTTCTTCTGGAAACACCATTCCTTTATACATAGGTCATAGACTTTAGACTTTATACATAAAGTCTTTATACATACATAGACAAAGACTTTATACATAAATTTTTATATATAAAATTGTTTTCATATTACTTATGTCTCGATTTTGCATCAGAGGTAGTTTAAATTTTTTTCTTTTCTTTTTTTGCTATTTTATTCTTAAAATGTTATATAATGAAAAACTAAAAACTGAACAATTAATGTATGCATACTTATGACCCACTAATTCCATTCTGGATATATATGCAACAAAAATGCAAATATATATATTTTTCTTCCCCAAAGATTTGATTACTTGTGATAGAATTTTTGCTTTTTCAAATTAAAGACAGATATATTAGACTTTTTTAAGTGGCTGTTGTTAGTAGGAGAAAGGTAGGTGGACCCCTCTGTATTATCTTTGCGATTCTTATTAATCTATTCAAAATAAAAAGTTAAAAAATACAATGGCCATTGACATAAATATTATATAGTAACTCTAAATAACATTCCTCTGAAAACTAAAACTCAGTTGGCAACTGAATGTGTGAAACACAATGAATCATTGATAAGATCTGTTCTCAGTGTTACTTTATGGTTTAAAAAAGCATTCCTTTAAATGAATCATTTGAATTACTTATATTTATCAAAATATAAATATCAAAGAGGTAAATGCTGAACCATTGTTCAATAAGACTATGTATTTTCCTTTCCTTGTTCCTAGAACTCAGTGAATTCAAAAGTTCACAGATTAGGGAGCCTTAATGTGAAAACTAGAAAGAAAAATAAATGAAGAAAAGTGTAGTAGATGGGGCATCTGGGTGGCTCAGTCATTAAATGTCCGCATTTGGCTCAGGTCATGATCCCAGGACCCTGGGATCCCCAAGCCCCAAGTGGGGCTCCCTGTTCGATGAGAAGCCTGTTTCTCCCTCTCCCGTTCCCCGTTCCTGTGTTCCCTCTTTTGTTGTGTCTCTCTCTGTCAAATAAATAAATAAAATCTTGAAAGAAAGAAAGAAAGGAAGGAAGGAACGAAGGAAGGAAGGAAGGAAAAGAAAGAAAGAAAGAAAGAAAAAGAGAGAGAGAGAAAAAAGAAGGAAAGAAAGGAAGGAAGGAAGGAAGGAAGGGAGGAAGGAAGGAAGGAAGGAAAAGAGAAAGAGAAAGAAAAGCATGGTAGAGTTTCAATGACAAGTGAGGATTGCAAAACAAAGAATGTACAGTTGATTGCTATTTTCCTTTTTCTGGGAAGTGCCTCATCTCAGCACCTCAGAAAGATGGTCTGGAAAAGGCATGGGAGAGGAGGAGGGAGTGAACTTCTTCTCAGGGGCACATGGCAGAGCAAAGCCTGGATTGCCTACTGTGGCTGTTAACAACTACCACCACAACAGGAAGCACCGTCTCCTTCACACTTCTGTGTCCACCTCCTGTCTTCACATGTCTCCTTCTTGTCCAGCTCTTCCCATATGATCAATCCATCAGTCATGATGAAAATAAAAAAGTAAAATTTCTCCAGGATCCTATGGCCAGAACAGAGCTTCTAGTATTCCCTCCACAAACTAGCTCATTCATAAGCCTTTCTCAATTTGATAAATGGTACCATTATCTACCTAGTTGCTCACATCAAAATCAAGAACTTATTCTTGATTTCTTTCTTTTCCTGTAACATTGCTGTTTAATCCATCAATAAGCCATCTTTCATATTCAAAATGCATCTCAAACCTGTCTACATTTCTCCATCTTCATAGCTACTACTTGGGTCCAAATATCTCTTACCTGGATACAATAATTGGGGTGATCACTTAAAAAACCAGTCCAATCAAATTACTGCTCTACTTAAAGACTTCCAATGACTCTCCACTGTAACTAGGATAAAATACTGACTCTTTACCATGGCTCCTCAGAGGCCCATCTCTGTCTCTCGGGAGGTACTCACTTTGTCCCAGCTGTCCATGCCTTTTTCTGATCCTCCAACAGGACAAATTCAGTACTATCTTAGGGTCTTGCACTCTGCCTGGAAAACTCTGTCCCCAGAGTTGTGCATGGCTATAGTCATTGCCACCTAACTGAGGCCTATTCAGAACACCCAAACTGAGTTAATCCTCTCAGTGAAATAATTATTTTGTTCACCTATTCATTGTTTATTGTTCTGCCCTTTCCCGATCCCATGTAAGTTCTAGGTGAGCAGAAGTCACTGATATTTGGGGGCTCTAGAGAAGTCTGACACATGGTACCCTCTTTAAAAGAATGTGTTGGCAATTTTTTGGTCCATTTTTTCCCTCTATTTTCTCTCATCTGGATGACTAAAATATAAGGGAAAAAAAAATGATAAGGAGAAAGAGATTGTAGGGGCCAAGAGCAGGCCACCCAAAATGTGCCACTTAAGCAAAATGATTATTTTAAATGAAGGTTACTTAAGAGACAGCCTTTGCAAGAGGGACTCTCAGAACCTGTCTCCCTGAAAGTAGAAAGTAAATCTGCCATGGAAGGTACTCTCCCTGCACCAAGAGGGGGAGAGATAGACTTATCACCGGAGATAGGAAATTTAGAGCCAAGAAGGCTCTAAATATAAACAAACAGTGTTATTTTTTACTAATCTATGATACTAACCCAAATTCTGCTGAGAATTTCTTACCAAGCGAAGCTCCCAAAGTTAATTTTTCCTTGGATAGGTCAATTCCTCACAGATTTACTGTCTCTTTGTATAAAAAAATCTAAGCACTGCCTGCCTTGGTCATTTCTTTAGGTCTCAGTTTCATTATTGGGCCTCTGTGAGCATGTAATATGACTTTGCTTTCTTCTCTTGTTACTCTGTCTCATGTAAACCTAATTCTTAGTCTAGCTGGAAGAACTTTGGACAGAGGGAAAATTCTTCCTCCTCTTTAAGATCAAGAAATAACAACATCAAGGGAAATAGAACAGTTCCTCCAGATTGTTCAACACAAAATGGAAAAAAAAAAAGGAAGAGACAAGTATAGTGCCAAAGGAGACCTATGCAAATTGTGTACAGGCAGAGTTCAGTGAAGCAGTGAAGTCGTCTCTTGATTTTGGTTAATGTGACTACTATGCAAATACTTTTGTTTGCTTTTATCTTAGCAAACATTATTTTCCACAATAGATTTTGGGTGGAGTAATCATTGTGCTTCAAAGATATTAGTCCACTATCCTTGATTAAGAAAAAAATGAAATCAAAACATTACTTACTCTGTAAATGACTGCCACATTGCTCAATATCCCCCAGTTGCCATTAAGTAAGTCTCTTTCCATCTGAGGTATCAAAACTTCTTTTTTTTATTTTAAAATAGAGTGAAAGAGAAGGAGAGGTGAAGATTTTTATAATCATCCATTGAATTTTGCATATAAAACAGTGAATACATCTTATATATATGTATATGTGACCAAGACACACCCAAGGGCTGGGCAGTTTGTCACTTTTGCTAAATTATGACCCAAAGGCCCAGTAAGAACCTACCTGTCACTTACAGGATTCCAGGTTTTCTTGCAGTATATCTTATATGTATTCTTGCTGCTTGAGAAAAGGAAAGATGCTTCCACAATATGAACCAATAATGGGAAACTGTGAAAAGCAGAATGTTGTCATAAAAAAAAATCCCAGCCTCAGAATCGGAAACCTTGTTCCTACCCCTATATGATTTCTCAGGGCCTCATATTCCATGATTTAAAATAAGCACAGAGATCTTTAAGGTTTCACTAAACTCTAAAAAAGTGAAAATAAATTAAAAAGTCATTGCAGAAGAGCTTTCCTTAGGTGATCAATGATTAAGATTATATCTCACTCACTGAGCTATCAGGAGAAGAATGAAGACATTGTATTATTAAAGTAAACCTCATTAACAAAATCATCCCTAAAGAAATTGTTTTTATTGGGAATACTTATTAAGAATGGCACTTGCCAAGGGTGATTTCAACACAAAGAACAGTAAATCTATCACAAGTTTTCTAAATAAGGTTCTCCCAGTTCAGTTCAATCAATATTTACTGAGGCTCTAATTTTCTAATTTCTAAATCAAATAGAAATCTTTAGCTTGACTTTGGACAACACCACAGAGAGTTATACTTTTCATTACTGAAGATCTGTACTTTGTAGTTTCTCTCCCCCCCCCCCCCCCGCCAATAGGTAGGAACCAGTTTCCCTCATTGTTGAAGAAGACACTTTGAGCTCTTCTTTGGGTGGGGGGTGGGGGCGGTGGATAAGAGGAATGGTGAGAAAGGACACCGGCCATCGATAACCTAAACTTTCCCAGTGGCAATCTTGGAGTCAAGAGCTTTACATTCATCAAATCCTCATTATCCTTAAACATTTGCAGTGAAGGAAGCCTCAGAGCAGCAGAACTGTTCCGTAGAGAAAGAGACTCTTTGCACCAAGGTCAGAGCAACTGAAAGAAAAAAAATGTGGAGAGTGGGCATCTCTGAGGAGGCTGCAGCCAGTGACATGGTCAGAGCCCAGAGAACATGTTCATGTCTGAGAGTCTGAAATCTGGGCTGGCATAAAGACCTTCCAGTGAGGTAAGTAGGAGATACAGCAATTTTCTCAGTGTACATGATGCTTGGATATACATACATACTCCTATAAATTCAAAATCTCTTCCCTTTTCCATTTTTAATTCCATCCAGGTTTCCATCTAGTACCCTCTGTTGCTGCCCTCTCTACCAAACCCTGGCTAGTCCAACAGTACTGCTACCAGATTCTATCACGTAGGTGGAAATGAGAGCAGTGTTGCCAGGTCATTCACTCACATGCGATGGCTGAAGGGCCTTTGCACTTGCTGCTTTCCCTGCAGATATATGCCTAGTTCATTCCCTCATCTTCAAGTGTCAGCTCAAATATGGCACTATCCAAGAGGCCTCCCTTCTCATTTGAAATTCCATTCCTCTATTAATCTTTATCCATTCATATATTACATTTTTTTCATTGCCCTGATAGCCCCCTGACATATATTTTCATGTAAATATATCCATTTGATTCTATGCTTTTCTTGTGTCCATGACTAGAGAGTTAAGCTCCATGAGAGTGGAGACTTCCACATACTCATTGCTGAATCCTAGCACCAGTAACAATGTCTGGCTTAGTGTAGGTGTCTAACAGACCTTTGTGGATTGCATTAATTAAAGCCACTCAGTACCTTTGATCACCTTTCAGAACAAGTAAAAGCACTGGGTAGGTGGAGAAAGAAATTGTCAAGGCCATTTTCTACCATCTGGATTTCCCCATTTTAGCTCTTCTGAAGGCTTGATGATGGCTTCCTCTCAGGGGAGGAATTAAGAGATCAGAGACAATGTGGAAGGTCATTTGTTGCTTATGTTCTAGATATGCTTATAAAGCTGTAATTTTCCTAGAGGAAATATTTACAGGGCATGTTTTACACAATCACCTGTTCTCATAACAAATCAGTGGCCAAAGTTTAAGGAAACAACCCTATGGGGATGTAGGTGATATATATGTAACCTATATCTCCCCTCCACCTTCAAAAAAAAATATTCCCAGCCTTGGTTTGGTTGATTTGGCTTAACTGGTCAGACTCAGGAATTCTTTGAATTTTAAAAACACTTAAAAAATCTAGCAATGATTTGGACACTCTTCTCCTTCTCAGTCTTTGCTGGAGGCCACACACAAAAAAATGTGCAATGTGATTTCTTAGCTTGACAGATCCTAAGGAGAATAAAGAAAGAGGAAGAAGATGTTGATTTTCTCTTTCCCTCTTGGTTTTGGATGGCAAGTCACTAATATTTTGGGAGCATTTATAAGTTATAGTATCTTGAGTGAATCTGGATAGAGAACATCCTTGAAGGAGGTTTTATGTGATATTTTACTGAGTTCCTGCTTTGTATCAGGAAATACATTTGATGGGACATCTGGGTAGCTCACTCAGTTAAACGTCTGCTTTTGGCTCAGTTCATGATATTGGGGCTCTGGATCAAGTCCCACATTGGGCTCCTTGTTCAGGGGGGAGCCTGCTTCTCCCTCTGTCTGCTGCTTTCCCTGCTTATGCATGCTCTCTCTCTTAAAAATAAATACATAAAATCTTGAAAAATATGTTTGACTCAGATGACTCAAAGCCATTCATTATTTCCATTTCCACGCCCAGTTTCTAGACAGCCTGTTAGACTTGTCTGTTTGAATATCCCATGAAGATTTTGAGATCTCCCTGTCCCTGAATTAAATGATGGTGGTACTGCAGGTACTTACTGCATCCCTGTGTTAATAATGCTGGTGCCAAGCAAAACAAGTTAGCTTCTTGACCCAGGAAATACTCTTTCCTGAAGGCTAAGACTGTGCTCGCTTTGGACAGCTTATTTATCAAGACTTGTTTTGAGACTTTTGCCTTGGTGTGCCCACTGATCCCTACCTCCCTCCACCTTGCAAAATCCACTTCAAAATTCTCTAGCCAAGGCCATAACTTCCTTGCCTGAACATTTTGAGATATCATAGATCTATGAAACATCCCAATAAACATTGCTTGATCAACAAGTTTTTCTGTAGCCTTTTGGGAAATTGACAACCAAAAACCTAAGTACAACTGTCTGAATCTGACTTCACTATTTCCTCCCCAAACATAATGTTTCTCTTGATGACATTAGAATTTACCCAACATGTCAATTAGAAATAGAATTATCTTTAAGCAATTTCCCTCACCTCCAATAATTAATCAAGTCAAAAATCAATAATTTTGTTCTTAAATATTTTCCAACATTCCCCTTTCAATTTATTGCTGGTGTCTTCTCACTTTTTTCCTTCCCCACCCTGAGTATTCTTGGTAATTAATTCCACCTACCTGGTTGGGATGGTTGAAGGCTGGCATCATGTGTGCTGCTTAAATCTCACCAATGTTAAAATTCACATCTCCAAGAGAGGGGCTTGGGGACCTTCCCACCTCTTCACCTTTCCTCTTTCCTACCTAACAAAAGATCCCCTTTTTTATACAATAGTACCACCTCCTTGCCCTCATTCCCACAGTTACTATTAGTTACTATTCCAGTTACTATCCTGGAAAAATTAGTTTGATGCCATGAAGATGATTTGGAAGGAAGATAATTTCGAGGGGGTATCCTTTTGTCTGTCCAGAGTCCAACATTCCTTCCAAAGAAGGAACAGGTTCCCATCCCACAAATTCCACAGTGGTGGCCACAGGAATGAAAAAGAGGTGGTATTATCCATTTATAATTCTGGGTACACCTCATCCTCTCATGGGCCACAAATTTTAATATTTTTTACTGGGCCACAAATTTTAACATTTTTTACCAACACTTTGACATTGTTTGATTGTCTTTTGTTTCCCAAACTGGCCAAATGCCAAGGGGATGGCCCAAAACTGAACTGTCTGGGTCTCGGCTTATAGGGTTCTCAGAGCAACTGAGGAGGTCTTCAGTTGTTTACCTACAGAGGCAGCCCTGCCACGGGGCCTTCTCATAGAAGAAAATGTGAGCCCTAAGGATGCAACTACCAGGTCATAAAGAACTTGGAATTATAGACTTATAACATGAGCTTCCTGTATGCTGGAAAAGGTGCTACATGGACCCCAGTCACCATATAAGGAACTTCTTGCTGCCCTTAATGCTTACATGGCTCAGTGTTATTTTTAGCTGCATCGAGAGTTCAGTAATACACTTGGGCATGGCCTACCACAAGGCAATGATCAAGTTTGGGGTTTCCATTTTTGGTTTTTGGACCCCACCCACCTCCCTTCCCCAGGTCAGCAGAGGACCATTAAAGGGGAAATAAGATTAAGTTACTTGAGAGTGAGGAAACTAACCCAAAAATTCAAAACTGAACTAACCTTTTTCAAAGATAACAGTTTACCCATATTGCATGTTAAGCAAAACCATAGTTATAAAACCTTGTGATGTAGGTACAATTATTAGATTGATTTTACTTATGAAGAACAGAGTAGGTACAGAGAATTTAAATAACTTGTCCAGTTACATGGTGGAGCTTAGATTTGACCTGAGCCTATGCACTTCATCATTTTTACCAGGGTTTCTCAAAATGTGTTCCGTGGGAAAGCAGTCCTATAAGATTCTCCATAAAAATGATAGTAGAGGCATCAAATACCTTAATTCATGGCAGTTTGCCACAAACATTGTCAAATAAAGGCTCTGAAAACACCTGTTTTATTTAGTATTATACTAACTTTCACAGTCTTACCAAAGTACAGCACATTTTTCTGCATAACTACCACTAACACCCCAGCAAACACAAACACCAAAAGATGGTAGAGGATAGAATCCCAGATTCTCCTCACAACCATTCTGGATCCAGGCATAATGTATCACAAAGAGGTTTGTTCCATATTTCCCAAGTGAGTTAAAAAATAGAAATTCTTTCACATGAATCTCAACATCTATGACAAGTGTGTGTGTGTGTGTGTGTGTGTGTGTGTGTGTGTGGTCTTTAGCTTTGCCTGGTGGATGATCTTCAGGATAGGCCTACCAAAGTCCAGGACATAAGATCACTAATTAAAGTGCAGGACAAGGGTTGTAACTTCTCTGTGGTTTCCTAAAAATGAAAAAGTAAAATTATAAGTGTACCAAGCCCAGCTGGCTACCCTATGGGGTCAGCCAGAGGTTCTATAGG